>OZ023312.1:15738638-15931773 GCA_964007375.1 Ophion obscuratus | reverse complement strand
TGAGTGAGTGAGTGAGTGAGTGAGTGAGTGAGTGAGTGAGTGAGTGAGTGAGTGAGTGATGTGAGTGAGTGAGTGAGTGAGTGAGTGAGTGAGTGAGTGAGTGAGTGAGTGAGTGAGTGAGTGAGTGACGTGAGTGAGGAGTGAGTGAGTGAGTGAGTGATGAGTGAGTGAGTGAGTGTGAGTGAGTGAGTGAGTGAGTGATGAGTGAGGGAGTGAGTGAGTGAGTGAGGTGAGTGAGTGAGTGGGTGAGTGAGTGAGTGAGTGAGTGAGTGAGTGAGTGAGTGAGTGAGTGTGTGAGTGAGTGAGTGAGTGAGTGAGTGAGTGAGTGGAGTGAGTGAGTGAGTGAGTGAGTGATGAGTGAGGAGTGAGGAGTGAGCGAGCGAGAGAGAGAGAGAGAGA
Organism: Ophion obscuratus; assembly: GCA_964007375.1. Taxonomy (NCBI): domain Eukaryota; kingdom Metazoa; phylum Arthropoda; class Insecta; order Hymenoptera; family Ichneumonidae; genus Ophion; species Ophion obscuratus. The sequence continues at coordinate 15,931,374 of OZ023312.1, read as the reverse complement.
GAGAGAAGAGAGAGAGAGAGAGAGATGAGAGAGAGAAGAGAGAGAGAGAGAGAGAGAGAGAGAGAAGAGAGAGAAGAGAGAGAGAGAGAGAGAGAGAGAGAGAGAGAGAGGAGAGAGAGAGAGAGAGAGAGAGAGAGAGAGAGAGAGAGCGAGCGAGAGAGCGAGAGAGTGAGAGAGCGAAAGAGCGAGAGAGCGAGAGAGCGAAAGAGCGAGAGAGCGAGAGAGCGAAAGAGCGAGAGAGCGAAAGAGCGGAGAGAGCGAAAAGAGCGAGAGAGCGAGAGAGCGAGGAGAAGGTCGGGCAAAAAGAAACAATTTTGTTACTTTCCATCTCAATTTTTTTCCAATGCTCGATGTCGACTGCTGGATCGTAATAATTGTACTTCACAGAGCTTCGAGTTTCGCAGTCCTTTTTACTTTCATCCCTCTGTCCCGTTGTTCGAGCTTTTCCGCGCAGGGGGACATTGACAAAAAAAAAGAAAAAAAAAAAACTTCACGGATGTCTCTTCCGTATGTTCTTTTGCCTCTATCTCTCCCTCGCGATTTTTCGCCTGCGGGGCTTTTTTCTTCTTTTGGTATTCTCTATATCGCTGCTTTCGCCGTGTGTACTCATTTATTTTTATTCCATTATTGTATTTCTCGCACCGACGCCTCTTAGCTCATTCATTCTCTCCCCTTTCTTTATCTCTCTCTCCCTCTTTGCTCTCCCTAAGTCGTCGCTCTCTCTCCCATCAAATTTATCGCTGAATTGTCATTCCTCTCCGTGAAATAATGGAGCCCGCGAATGCGCGAATGCGAGAACACGAATGTTCAACCCCATATTGTTCCGGAAATGTCAAACCAAATGTGTCAAACGTAACTGTATTCGTTCCCTCTGGACACCGAGGCTCATTTCTTTTAATATTTTTTTCGTCTTAATTGTTAATCGTGCGACGAAATTGATATTGCTTTTTACCGACAATGTGTGACGTTGAAATGAAATATCTCGTTCGAGGCTGGCTGACTATGCTCTAGGATCTCAAAGGAAAAAGAGAAAGAGGGGAGGGATTCATGAAAAATGCATGAAAAAGGTGAGCGTTACAAAGGCAAATGTTTCGTTTGACAGTGCGAATATAAAGAAGTCTCATTATAAGGGAAAACTTTTTCTCTCCCGCCTCCCCGCCACCCCTTCATGGCTCCACGAAGCAAACGAGTCCACGGACGATGACTCTGATCCCTCGTGGGGTTTCGCGACTTCTGCTGAGACCTATGGTCCTCTTCCTTGATCTCCATTTCCCTATCGACTTCGAACGATACCCGTATGGGCAATTTTCTTTTCTTTTGCCTGCGTGGCACACCACAAGACTGAAGAGCGGGCCACGAGAATAGCTTCTCGCGCTATTTGTGGCGATGGCGAGATAAAGGCAAGGAAAATAAAAGAAAGCCAAGGGAAAAGGAACCACATTTCGACTGACCCCGAAGATCCTTCGCTGAGTTTACGAAGACTCGAAGCTCAGCACCGGGAAATAATCGTTACAATGATGATAATGATAAAGAGGAAAAATAAGCGTGATGACAATGATGAAAGTGAATTTGTATTGATTATAATCATATTAAGGTCTTAGGCCACTCTAGAGGCCGAAAAAATAGGCTAGAAAAACTACGAAATAAATCGAGATTACAAAAAAGAGTGTTTATCATACATATGAGTGACTGGATACAAAAATTTTTTTGATGCCATTCATTTCAAAATGGTGGCTGTACAGCGTTGATCTCAAAACTGCATTTTTTAAGTTGGCCGGAAACGTATCTCAGACAATTTTCAACCGATTCACTTGAAATATTGAATATATATTGAAAAAAATATCGTCTATGGAAGTACGTAGGATTTTTTTTTATATTGCATAGTTCATTTGTTATTAACGATTTTTAGGCAAATTTTTGGAAAGTGAAAAATTTGCCTAAAAAATCGTCAGATAATTGTTAATAACAAATGAACTATGGAATATAAAAAAAAATCATACGTACTTTCATAGACAATGTATTTTTCAAGATATATTCAACATTTCAAGTGAATCGGTTGAAAATTGTCTGAGATGTTTCCAGCCAACTTAAAAAATGCAGTTTTCAGAGAAACGCTGCACAGCAGCCATTTTGAAATTAAACGCTTCAAAAAAAATGGTTGTATACAGTCACTGATATGTATGATAAACACCCTTTTATGTAATCTCGATTTATTTTGTAGTTTAATGAAAAAAAATGCCCATAAAGCCTATTTTTTTGGCCTCTAGCGAGGCCTAACCCCTTAAGGTGGGAGCCTGAAATGAAAGGTCCGAAAAATCATTTTATTTTATTGCTTAAATCGATAGATATCCAAAAATATATTTAAAAAGTTACAGAGGACAATTGTTTATATTTTCGAAGATACAAGGTCGAAGGCAGGGAAGCGATTGATATTTGACGTTGATATTTCCTCTTATTGAAAACTTTGAAGCGCACTTTCTCCAGTTTTCATTTTCACGATTTTTCCAAATTGGCGGGCGTGATAGCAAAAAATCTAAACGACCTATTGAATCAAACCAAAGTTTATTTTCTTCAATACGAAAATCTCTTCTAAGTGAATTAAAAAGTCGTTGAAAAAGTTTTTAAAAATAATTTTATAGCACGTTAGAGTGTTTTTTTCTCTAAACACATTTTTTTTCAAACCTGTGACGAGTTACGATTTCCCGATTTTTTCAGCTTTTTGTAAATTCACCCGGAAGAAAAATATGTGACAATTGCACATTTTATTGGTTTTTTTCGGTTCATCTGCAGTCATTTATTGTTTCGTGTTGAATTTGTTTTTATGCATTTCAACAGTAAAGTTACGTATACAGGAAAAGTCGCCTCAATGTTTACAGGGCTCACTTGTTTTTTTCCCATCTAAAAAAATTCCCGAAAAAATGCTTCTTTTGGGCCTTCTAATTCAAGCTCTCGCCTTAATAAGCATAAAACCAGTCATAAGAAAATAAAAGCAGTCGCGCCTAAGTAGTGTTCGATAATTTCAAAATGAAAAAAAGGCCCTAGTGTCGGAACGAACTAAATAAATTTGTTCACTCACAAGGAACATGACTTGAGTGTCCGCCTTCGATTTTTTTGAAACTCATGTATGTGATGAACCATTGAAAGGAATTAGACACGTATTTTTTTTATTGGAGGAAAAACGGTTTTACCTGAGGGAAAACCACCCCTTAAAGAAAGGCGTATCAACCCTTAATTAATTTTTTTTTTTCAATATTTGTATAATCGATTTTCTATCTCTTCACATTAGAAGAATTTTGGATTTTCTTTCATTCGGACCGGTGAACGGCTTGTGGGTGAAACTGCAAAATCACCCCAAGACACGCTCTCTCTGAGGGGTGGTTTCACCCTTCAAAAGCGTTTTTACGCCGAAAACAAAATACTCGTCGAATAGTTTTCAATACTTTATCTCATATATACACTGCCGCTCAAAAGTTTGGATACACCAGTCGACATTTCTTGCTGCACTAAAAGTTACATAGCTTCGTCAAAAAAAAAGATAACCAACTTTACCAAACGACGTTTTGAAAGGAACACATTCAGCTTTATTTTGCTTTCTTGAAATATTTTTGATGATTTTTTTTAGGCCCGGTACACCCTTTTGTACGTGACTGTTTCTCTGTTTTTTTTTCGACGATCAAGAATTGGGCGCATGACTTATGGAAAATTGTTTTGGCATGTTTATCCATGATAAGCTTGAACGGGGTAGCAGGAGTTCCATTTTCATTTTTTTAAAGTTTCGTACAATTTTTCTTCGCAACGTCATTTCATTTTTGGCTAAAAAAGACTAATTCTGGAAAATGCAACATAACTCAAGAACTATAGAGTTTAAGAGAAAATATCAAGCATGGAACAAGTTGGGTAAATTTATACTGGATCGCCTGGATTTTTTCAAAACTTTCCTCTGAGATTTCTTTTTTTTTTTTTTACTATTTTCGCTCGAAACTCTGATGAGTAGGATGGCTTAACTCGAAAGGTATGTCGTTTACGACAAAATGTCAGGAGAAACTCTTTTAATTTTAGATTATAAAATTGCTTGAATTTTTTCAGAATTTTTATCGAAATTTTTACGACCGAAACTCGTAGAATCGTCCAAAAATGGATAGCGTATCTCGAAAACTATTGAGTTAGAGACAAAATATTGCAGTGCATAAAAAAAGTTACAGTGTCTCGTTTTAAATAAGTCGACACTTTGTCAGATTTTTTTCAATTTTTGTTTACGATGTTTCAAAAGCACATAGGCGACCTGAAAAAAGTTGTAAAAAAATTTTGAAACAATTCAGAAAAAATGTCAACGTACTCAAAACGAAACACTGCAACATTTTCCCCTCCTGATATGTTGTCTCTAACTCAACAGTTTTCGAGATACGTCAATCAATTGTTCGGACAATTCTCCGAGGTACGGCCAAACAAATTTCAGAAAAAAATTCTGAAATTTTTTTAGCGAAATTAAAATGAAAAATTAAAAAAGTTTCTCCTCTTGATATTTTGTTATAAGCGCCATACTTTTTGAGTTAAGTCATCCTACACATGAGAGTTTCGAGCGAAAATAGTAAAAAAAAATCTCAGAGGAAAATTTTGAAAAAATCCAGGCGATCCATTATAAACTTACGCAACTTTTTACATCTTTGACGTTTCCTCTTAAACTCTACAGATCTCGAGTTACGATGCATTTTCCAAAATTTGTATTTTTTAGCTAAAAATGAAATAACTTTACGAAAAAAAATAGTACGGAACTTTAAAAAAAAACGAAAATAGAGCTCCTGCTACCCCGTTTGAGTTTCTCATGGATAAACATGACAAAAAATGTCCATATGTCATGCGCCTAATTCTCGATAGTCTAGAAAAGAGCCGAAAAACAGTCACGTACAAAAGTGCGTACCGGGTCAGAAAATAATCATAAAAAATATTTTAAAAAAGTAAAACAAAGCTGAATTTGTTCCCTTCAAAACGCCGTTCGGTAAATTTGGGTATCTTTTTTTTTGACGAAGCTATGTAACTTTTAGTGCGGCAGGAAATATCGACTGGTGTGTCCAAACATTTGAGCGGCAGTGTGTCAACAAAATTAAAGGCGGACACTTAAACGATGTTCCTTGTTAGAAAATTCATTTTTTCCAAAATTATTCCAAAATTATTATTCATAAATAATGTCGATGAAAATGAATAAGAACGAGTTGTGAAATTATATTTAAATTAATGTAAATTCTATATGTAATTTCTATAAATCAATTCTATATATAATTTCTATAAATAAATTTTATATGTAATTTCTATAAATAAATTCTATATATAATTTCTATAAAACCGACACTGGTGCATGGGCTTCACACGGCTGTAGATGCAACGGAAGTTAGGTTAGATTACCGAAGTGCGGGTAGGGAGTGATAGGAAAGGGTTCAATTGAGAAGGATTGTATGTAAAAACTTGCAAGGGTATACGTTAGAAGTCAGAGCTAATTGACACCTCAGAAAATAAAAAAACAAAAATTAATATAATTTCTATTTATTAAATATTGTAAATTCTATATTGTAAAATATTTTTTATACTTCGCTGTGTATTAAAATAAATTGTATATATAATTCAAATACAATTTCGTAAGTTATTATTATTGATTTCCTCCGGCTCATGGTTTTTCGATTGCCTTTCAAATTCGTTTCCAATTTTTCGTAGGCGTATTTAACAAAATATCTATTTGGTAATTCGACACAGTGACATTTGGGTGCAAAAGTTCGCGTATGTCCGTATGTATGGGGGGGATTTGGAATTCGTTGTATATGTGCGATGCTCGCCATCAGCCAATCCGGCTCTTTTAAGGGCGGGGTAAAGTATTTAAATTTTTTTTTCATTTTTTTAAATTTTGTAAATGAATGCATAATATATCAAGAATATTGTGTTAAAATTTCAAGTCGATCGGAGTAAAATTGACGAAGTTATGAGTATTTGAGCGTCTATTGCTCCATGCCGTTATCTTCTCTTCTGCGTTTTTCTGATACTTGTCATATTTGAAGTCCGTGTGCACGATAACTCAAAATCTACTGGACCAATCGCTTTGAAATTTTTCACAGTACTTCTTCACATAATTCACCAGGTATTGTCGAGAGCTTTTTTGTTTTTTTTAATAATTACTAATTTTTCAACAACAAATTAGCCGATTTTTTTAGCGAAAATCGGGTTTTTGGCTCCCAAGTGCTACGAAAAATCGAAAAATCGAAAAAAAAAATCCTCCCGTCATTACCTCGAGAAACATCTCCTTTAACAAATGCATTTTGATTTTTTTGTTTCAAATGATTCTGTTGCGAGTTATGGTGCACACCGCAAACAAACTTTTTTTCGAGGCGCCTCCGGGGTTTAATTTTCACTCGCTCAATTTTGAATATTTTGCAATGCAAATTTAGGAGAATGTTGTTCAAATGTTACTTTATTATATGTAAATTTTTCAATAAACGAACACTATTCGTTACGCCAAAAAAAAATCTTAAAAACATGCCTTTTTTTTCGCCGAATTAACTTTACCCCGCCGTTAAGAACGATTCGTAAATTTTCTTCCGAATGGATAATTAATTTTGGAGACAGTACGGTCTTTGCAATGACCTTTCCATAAATATGCTTACATATCCAGAGATGATTTCAATTGCATTTCAGTTGACGTTTAATACGGGGACTATACCATGAAAACGGTATTTGGTGTCAAAAGTCTTCAAAATCATCATTCCCCATATATACATCCACACAGGCACACTCATACGCGCACACATTGGCGAGAACTTTTTATCGGGTTGCACGGCAGTCGGGCCTCGCGAAATCCGGTCTAACGTGATCTGAAACGAGTGTGGATCTCGTTGTGTATTTGTGCTCAGGCAATATCGACGAACTGTGTCCGAGGCAAGTATAATAAGTGATCTTTTATCGTCTCCAAATGATGGGTATCTACAAAACTGTGTTACGATTCGTTATTAATAATAATGTATACAAACAATAATTAGTAACTGAATTAAAAAAATAACCATCTATTAAATAATCATTACCTCTGCGCATCACTGCGTGAAAATATATATATGTATATATTGAGTCATAAATAATAACTGAGCAATAGAAAAAGTAAAACTTTTCAATAAATAAAATATCGATCAAATAAAATTAATAAATGAGGTCAAAATTTGCATCGAAATGTGAAAAAATCATTTCAAATCTTCATTCTTCTAATATCGTAAATCATATTTTGTATATTTAGGTTGTAGATCGCTAAAAAAGGATCCTAATAAATATTCACGTTATTTTATAGCTCCAATTCGCGAAAGAAAATTTGGGAAATTGAGGAAAAAAATCGTCGCATTCCAACCATGCGCACTTCGTGGTAATGTAAATAAAACACTTTCTGTCTGATAACAAAATGATTTTTTTTCTTTTCCGTTTTGTATAATCATATTTGTTTATTATCAGAAATACCACGATTGTTATTACTCATTATCGATGTGGAATAAACAGTTGTATTTAACGAAACTGGAAGAAACTAAAAGTTAAAATTGTCGTAATAATAGTAATACATCAACAATAACAGACATAGTAATAATACAGAATAGATTTACATTACATAATTTGAAATAAACAATGACTGAGAAATAGAAAAAATAAAATAAAAAATCATTCTTCTGCCTGATAAAAATATTACTCATTTTCGAATTTTCTTTATCAGTATATCTTGAAAATTATGATGATCGTTATTATCGACTTTAATTGTAAATGGTAAAGCAAGGTTTGAAATTATATTAAACTGAGCTAAACGGCAACCAAAAGGAATAATACACTTTGAAATTTGTCCAAAATTTGTAACAGTTTTGAAGCATTTATACAGGGTGTTTGGCGCATGGGCCGACACATTTTGTGGGGGAATTGCGGCTCTCCATCATCTGCTAATTTTTCACCCTTAGACCCTATGCTCTAAGTGTCACGGTAATTGAAATATGATTTTTTTTTTTCATTTTTATAATTACCCGAAATTTCGCCTTTAAATCGTCGTAACTTTTTCATTTGTGGCTGCAGGGGCACGAAATAACTTTTTTGTGTTCCGCAACGTATGTTTACTATAAATAACCCATTATTTGATACAATTGGTGTCAAGGAAGTGACTCTTGAGCTTCCAGTCTTAAAAATGTGTAAATGTATGAAAAATTTCAACTCCTAAATTCATTATAAAAAAAACTTATTCTTTTCATTTTGACCACATAACGAATTATTTCTATGACATGTAGCATACCGTTGGAAAGAGTATAAACTAGAGAACTTTTAAAAACAAAGCTAAGTTCAAAACAGCTTTTACTTTTTTTTATAATGAATTTAGAAGTTGACATTTTTCATACATTTACGCATATTTAAGACTTTGGAAGCTCATGAGTCATTTTCATAAAACTAATTGTATCAAATAATGATTTTCTTGTAATAAGCATACATTCCAGAATACAACAAAAGTTATTTCGCGCTATTACAACCACAATAAAAAAACCTATGGAGATTTTGGGTAATTAAAAAAACTTATGGAGATTTTGGGTAATTAAAAAAAAACGAAAAAAAATCTTATCTTAATTACCTTGCCACTTAGGACTTAGGTCTAAGGGTGAAAAAAATAGCAAATGACCCCCCCCCCCCAATTCCTAAAAAAATAGTGTCGGTCCATGTGCCAAACACCCTGTATATGTGTAGAGTTCATACGTAACGCATATATCGTATTACCCACACCGTTCGATACTGTGCTCTACTATAATCAAGATTATTCATAAGAGTCGGGTTACCCGATTGCAGAAGTCTAAAAAAATATATTACCGTCAGCGATAAGCCGCATGCAACCGCGAGGTTTCGACCGAGGTGCATAAAGACAAGAAGAAAAAAATCGCACCTTCTCACGATCGTTTGACCGTGTGTAATCGAATAAGCAACGAATTCGCCCCTCGTACACGAAAGATCGTCGATTCGTTGGAGCCTTGTAAATTAGCTTGTAAAGAAAAGACTGCAAAAAAATGCCCGATGCATCGCGTTTTGTTAAAGCGTACGTTGAATTCGTCCCGAGGGACCCAAACGTCCGCGAGGCCCTCGTTCAACGGTGAAAGTCTCCAGGCAAAACTGCACATTATTGCCACGAGGCACACGAGAACTCGATGATGCGTGAGAAAAGAAGAAAAAGAGATTCAATTAGCACATTTACCACAGCGCAATGTCGCCCTGCACACAACGCTTCCATTGTGCAAAGGGCATCGTTTTTTTTCTTCGATTGATGTATCTCTCCGATAGAGGAGGCTTTGTGAGCGTGAATGGAAAAAAACGACGCAAACCGTGGGTACTTGGAATTCTTTTTTTGCGTCTATAAAGTCGAGAGCTGGCGATTATTTATGTGGGTTAAAATAAAAAAAAATGACATTTTTTAATTTGAAGAAAATTACAATTAAGTAATTTTCAATTATTAATTTTTCAATTCATTCATTTTCAATGATTTATTTCGCATTCAATGAATTTTAAATTATTTATTTTTCAATTCGTTATATTTCAATAAACTTCAGTTCAATTGATTTTCAATTACTTATTTTTCAATTAATAAACTTATAGTTTGTCATTTTTTGCCGAATTTTAAATTAGGTATTTTTTTTATTACTCGCCGACCAACAGCGTGCGTTTGTGTGAAACTCGAGTGATTCGGTCTATTTGCGGTCGAGTCAAAACCCAAAAGATGTAAATTATTTTTCTTAATGAACTAATGGAGTTTCGAAGTAATTTCCGTAGCCCTGAAAATTTGTCTACTCAGGCAATAGTTGAGTAGCATAATAATACGATAACGTGAATCCTGAAAAAAGAAACAAATGATAAAACATTCATCTCGAACATTATAAAAAGTATCTCCGAAAATCCAAGTAATTGGAACGACTGGAGAAACGTAATAAACTAAAGTCACTCGGAGTCATTAACTGAACGCCAATCAACGAAAATGAACCGAAATAAGCGCGAATTCCACAGTCTTTAGTTACTCATCGTTATACCAAGTCTGACGATCTCAAAATAAATGTTTAAAATCCGAAATTGCAAAAAACGAAAAAACCTTAAGCAAAAAACCATAAAATTCAAACCCAAAATAACCCACGACAAAGAAAATCAGAACAAAAAAAAACGTTTGTACGGAAAAAAAATTCGTAAAAAATCGCCGTAAAATTCGTAACGTTCGACGAATGGTTTCGAAAACTCACCCACAAAAAATCCTGTTCGGTAGAATCGCGAGCGGAGTTTAGGCCGGAAGTGTGATGAGAAAAATCCGGGCTCGACCGGATGTTGACGATCCGAAAAAAATAAATCCTCCCCTCGATATTGGGCACTATAGTTTTTCCTATTATATTTATTTGTTGAAAAAAGAACAATTTCCCTCGCGATGAAATTCACCAGCACTTCACTGGGGCACACGAGAACGAGACGGAACCAAAGAAGAAGGAAAAAGAAGATAAAGACACGTTGGTATATTGTATAATGGACCACGTAGCACAATCGCGAATCGTATGATCACTGTTGTGTCGTTGCATTCCTCGAAGTGGATACACGTTTGCGACTCGCCCGCAGTGATATCGAGGAGCGTCGAGGAGTAGTCAAGGATCGTGCGTGGACGGACGAGAAAATATACCAGCGGGCTATTTCGCGCCTTTTTCCAGACCCACTATTCTCGACCGACAGATCCTCCGTGTACTGATAATAGAACCTTATTGAAAATGAGCCTTGACACTTGTCGTCGGGTCAAACCCTATCAAATTCAAACAATCATATTTACTATCAATTCGACAGAGCGAGAGACGGAGACGCGACGATTGTTTGGGCCGATACTCGGACCTCGGAAAAATCTCCGCGAACGGCCGACGCGTTTCGTTGACAAACGTGAACTGAGTGAATGTGGTGGGAGCGCGCGACGCAAACTCGATGGACTGCTGCGTGGCGAGAAACCGAAGTAGCCGAAGTAGTAACGGACCAAGGAGCTTCGCAGTGAGTGGTGGAACTTGCGCGCGACTCTCTCGAACTTGCTCTCGACTTTGCCTCTTTGCTCTTCGTTCATGATCTTCCAAAACGATGCATTTCTCCTCTGTCTCTCTCTCTCTCTCTCTCTCTCTCTCTCTCTCTCTCTCTCTCTCTCTCTCTCTCGCTGCATTTTTTTCTTCTCCCTTGAGAATTAGACCAAAAAAATTGGACAATCCGACATCTGCAAAGCTTACGATTATTTTGGGGTGTATTATCATCACTTTCCATTTGAAAATACAATGATTTCTGTCATAAGTGTTATAAATAGTAATAATAATAATTATAGAAATTAAGATAATGATAAGACAAAGGTGAATAAAGATAATGAAAGGAAGATAATAATAAGAAAAGTTGTAATTGTTATTATTATTTTTCTGATTATTACCTTCTTTTTATTATCTTTAGTTATTTTTTAACTTATAACAATGACAATTCATTTTAAGCCCTTAAGGGGTTAGGCCACAGTAACGGGTATAAAATCATGTCCGAATTTAACAATTTTTTTCGTATGAAAAAGTGATTCACTCGTAAAATTAATTACACATCTATTTAGCACGAATGTCAAGCTGTTAGATAACATGTAAATTTTTTTTCGGTGTACAAAATGGCCGACTACTCGAAACTTCTCGAAACAGCTTTTTTCCATTTGGCGTGACGAATAACTTCAAAAATTTTCACTCGATTTACTTCAAATTTAAAAATTATGTTCCTAATTGCATTTTGCAGAGAAGTACGTACGGAATTTCTGATTAATCCAAAACTTTTCATTTTATGAGCAGTTTATGAGCAGTTTTAACGAAATTTTTCACTGAAAATTCATTTCTTGAGTTCAAATACCTACAACTTTTGAATAGAAAAATATTTTTTAAATTCCATACGTACTTCTCCAGGTATTCTAATGTAGATTGACGAGAATCTTTGTTTTTCGTTCTAGGTAAAAAAATTTGGATGCTAAATGTCACGCTGCGGGGCGCCTTAAAAAAGATAACAAAATAAAATATTAGTAGTCGGCCATTTTGTACATCGAAAAAAATATATATACATTTTCTAACAGCTTGATATTCATACTAAATAGATGTGTAATTAATTTTATGAGTGAATCACTTTTTCATACGAAAAAATTGTTAAATTCGCACATGATTTCATACCCGTTACTGTGGCCTAACCCCTTAAGAAAAAATAATGTACCTTTAGATAAGGATATTGAACCTTCCTTTTACTTTCTTTATTAATTTTTAATTTCACAAAAAATACAATTTATACAAAATCTTATTTAAAAAACCTTGACTTTTTGTCATTACTATTATGACTGTTCATCACGACAATAGTAATTACAACTATATTTTTTATTGAAAAGTGATGGTCTAATGCTCCAGCAGGGGACACGTTTTTTTGGAAGATTATGTTAAATCGATAATTATCAATATGTTGTAATAATTATAATAGTCATAAATGAACCCTTTTCTTGTAAAACACGACGTGGAATCTCGAACCCTCTTAGTGGCTTACATCGTTACATCAAACTTCACACACTTGTCGCACGTTGTACGCGACGATGCCAGGAAGTCTATTATATCGTCGGAGCTTTCATCCCGAAACACAGTCTTCCCCCTAGTCTCGAACTTCTCTCCCTCTCTTTCCCTTTTTCACCAAGTCTGTCTCCCTCGCACCCCTTTACGTCAGAGAGATTCCCGGTACACACGTCACACGTGTGCAGGTGGGACGGGTTGGAGATTGAGTCGGAGTAGGTGGGGGAGGAGCAGTCGGGGAGTTAACAGTGCAGCGGGGTAGTTTTTGCACGCGGGGGCTGATAAAACTTTCGCGGCTAACTGCTGCACGAACGTGCACTTTGCCCAACTCCTCTCTTCGACGCACGACGATGCTTTTTTTTTACTTTCTTTCCTGTCTCTCTTTCCTTTACCAGCCCTATCGTTCTTCATCGTTACACTCTTCACCACAGTCGCGGGGGTGGAGGAAGAAAGGGAAGCTAAAAAGTGCCGAGGGTGCAACCGACGCATCCAGCGGCTCAGGGCTTGAGGCTCCATCGAGTGCAGCTGGAAAAAAAAAGGTTTTCAAGATATCGCACGTTCGTGTTTCGTTGGCGAGGGGGATGATTTTTTCGAATTTTCTGTCGATCGAACTTTCTTGGTCGAGGGGTTACATACAGTCAGGAGGCCCAAAAAGATCGATTTTTCAGGAATTTTTCTTGAGAAGACCTTTAAATCTAGTAACGTAAAAATTTGTACACATATTATGGTAAATTTCAACTGTACGTTAACATTTTTTATTTGTAAAAATAATTATTTTGAAAGCTGCTATGGCTGATCTCCGGGAGCACCTCGAAAAAAGGCGTCTTGCGGTGAGCACGATATCTCTGGGCTGGATCATCTAAAATGAAGAAAACCAAAAATATTTCGTGAAGTAATTGATTGAAGGAATGAGCAAAATAGTAATTTTTGACAAAATGGCGGCGTCTCGACAAAAAAAAAACGATTTTTGACAAAAATGTAGGCCTTAAATTGTTTGTAAAATGGAAAATATTCATCGGTGAGAAAAAAACCTTCGATTAATTATTAAAAAATATACTTGAAAAAATTGTGTTCAAATTTGAGACTCATCGCTTCAGCCCTTTTACCGACGTTAAAAACACAGTTTTGAGAAAAACGCGTTTAAAGTTTCAAAAGCACTTTCGAACGCTTTGACACGTCATTACAAATGTGCGTGTAATTTCGAGAATATTTGCCGGATTGACAAGAAATTTTCTGTTTACTTAAATATATATGTGCAATTTGAAAAATTTAAAAACAATCGATTTTTCGAAATATTTAACTGTATATAACCCCTTAATTGGTGAGATGAAAAAAAAACGAGGAATCGAATTTCTCGTATGATTTTTATTATCGAAGCTGAATATTCGTTTATTTATATATTTATAAACATTTTGAAAACAATAATCGAGTGAGATTTTTCATGACAATTTTGACAAGAAAATTTATTTTATTTTGTATGAAATTTGCCTTGTGTGCCGTTCTTTGCGGTTAGGCAACTAAAATATATCTAAAATATTGCATTTTCTCCAAGTTAAAAAAACAATTCCAAACGTATCTTTGTTATTTGGGGAAGGGGATGATTTTAAAAATGTATAGCCAGGCCAACTTTTTTGGATAATTAGTGAGATAAAAAAAAACGAGGAATCAAGTGTCTCGTATGACTTTTATTATTGGGGCTGAATATTCGTATGTTTATATGTTTATAAACATTTTTAATACAATAATGTCATGGAATTTTTTATTACAATTTTGTCGAAGAACTTTAATTTATTTTGCTCCAATTTTGACTTATATGCAGTTCTTCGTGGCTGCGCGACCAAAGTACATCCAAAGAAAGTGCATTTTGTACAGCTTTAGCAAAAATTCCAAACGCATCCATTTTCATTTGTTTTTTATGCTCGATTTGTAACGTTTTACGATTTTCAACGTGTACTCTGTGGTTTCGCGCTAAGATGGAATTCAGAAATCGTTAATAAGCTCTCTCTCTCTCTCTCTCTCTCTCTCTCTCTCTCTCTCTCTCTCGACGTTTTGTTCGCACGAAGTTGAAGGAGATTGTGTACGTGATTTTCCCTGCAGCTTTGCACGGTTCGCAGTCAAACCCAGACAGTGCAAACGTCAAGTATTACATGGCCCTTCGCCGCTCCTAAACACCGGACGAATATTATCGTCGGTGTGTAACTTGTACACCCGCGAGTACCGAGAAACTTTGCCGTTTGTATCCGCGACCACGTACTCATAGGATTCGACCACGATATTTGCGCCAAAAAGCCGTAATACACGAGGAATCTAGAGGTAATAACTATTGTTTATTTTCGAGTGTGTACATTACGGAAGAGGGCTCTCGACCTCGATGCAGAAAGATTTGCAAGATTGGAGAATGTGAAACCTGGCTTCGTAAATACAATAAAATTAATTTAATTTAAGAATAATAATTAAATAAAAACTTTTTATCTGGAAATAATTTATCTGATGAAAGTCAGATAGTCGAAATTGTCTATAAAGGGCATATGTCGAAATAATATATATATATATATATATATATATATATGCATAAGTCTTTATCATATTATAATATTAATATTACATTATATCAAATATATTTTTTCAATTTTTCCTGAGTTCCATACGGGGATACTTATACATGAACTATTTTAATTGAATGTGGAAATAGTGAAAACAATAAAAATATCTTCTATCCAAATATTGACGGTGCGCCGTATGTATAAGTTAAATCATATTTGGAACTTCAATGATGATTATTAATTCACAATTAAATAAAAATCTTAGCATTAAATTTCGTATAACATTTCACGAATAGAAATTTTTTATTGAGTAAAAACATTTTTTATTGAATTTTGGAATAATCTGCCTTTGAAAATTGAATTGGTAAAAAAAAATTCTATCGTACGGGCTATCATTTTGAAGGAATTTTTTACAGTTTTGAATCGTGTACTGAAAAAACAAGAGGAAAATTGCGGGCAAGTGGTTCCCGAGAACGTAAAACTCTGCACATTACAATGCGCCTTCGGTTGCTCGAGACACTTTTCTTTGCTTCTTGCAAACTTACCCCTTTTTTTCTCCTTACTCTCTCCATTTTATTGCCGGGCCTTTCCACCTCTGCTTATCTCCGCTTTCCCTTGGTGTCGCGATAATCCATGCTTTACAAAGTTACAAGTACATCGATACGAGGTAAAACTCGCCACATTATCCTTCTTCCGTCTAGCGATTTGGCCCCCCGTGATTATCGAACTTTCTACCCTCGAAGCCTCCATAAGCTCGTCCGTCCCGGAAGAGCGACAAGCAGTACTTATTTTCATTCGCTGCCTACTTAAAACTGATTTTTTATGAAATTTGTGGCAAATTCGGTATAGTATAGCTTAACAAAATTCAAATATTTACGAATAAAAAAGCTCCAAAAGTTTTTCTGTCCTTTGACTAATTGAAGAAAAAAAAAAGAATAGTAAAATCTAGTACGATTATCAATTATTTGATTACATTTTTTTTAATATACAGTGCATTGTCCCGAGAGACAAATCGTAAAGGATATTCAAAATCTTTGTATAGTCGTTTCTATAAAGAGCACAAAAAATTGAAAGTTGATAGTGAATTTGTATTTTCCGGGCTAGAATTGACTGAGAGAAATAAGGATGTTCGTACTAGGTTTAAAAATACTAAGATTTACAAATAAAAACTACTTAATTTTTCTGTGCTTTTTCTTTAATTAATTAAAGAAAAAAAACAATATAAACATCTAGTACGGTTTTGCTCAGTGACTAGCTAGGTCAATATACGGCCCCTTTAAGGAACTATTCTACTATGCCGAGATGAAAAGATAGAATTTATTTTTTCTTTTATTAAATTTATTTAATTATTTTTTGCACTTTTCAACTTTATTCCATCACAGAATGGATATCCAATTGCTGGTAAAGTCGATTTCCACTTTGTCGACTCAGTACAGCGCTTTGAAGTAAAAGTGCGCGCTCTAGTATGGCTACCCGTTGCGCGTCCCTAGCAGTATTTGGGAACAGCTGTTTCGAATTTATACCTGCGTATACACATATACACGTAGCCATACATTTACTGTATAGTAGTAGCCTCTCTTTTCACTGTGTGATTAAGAGAACGCTCTGCCGGTTAATATTGTATAATATAGTATAGTGAACATTAAACGCGTTTTTCTCGAAACTACTTTTTTTCACCTGCCGTTGGTGATTTCGGAAAAGTGGCTTAAACAATCGGGCTAAAAATTTTACTGCATATTCAGCATATGTATGACTATCGCCCGAGCTAGAATTATTTTAAAATATCAATTTTAACTTATACTTTCGGTCGAATGATGACAAAAAAAAGTGTTTTTCTAACACTTTTGCAGAAAACGACGTTATTTTGTTATTTTTCAATATAAAATAATGACCCTAGTTCGGGCGATATCGACACTCATACAGATTAAGAATCTTGTTGAATTTTTTGTTTCCAATTACCTGGAAAACGCAAATCATCAACACCAGCAACATACTTTGATTAACGCCTTCACACGATTATAAACTGTTAAATAAATATAACATTTATCTGCAACAATAAAAAATTGTTTTCTATTCTATAAGAGTGTACTTTCAAACGAAAAGTTTTTACTGTACACGCAGCAGTTAAAAAAAAATTGTCGACAATAGCTTATTCTTTTAGCCGTCACAGTAGCCCCTTAAGGCCAAGAGCTCGAATAAAATCTACTCTTACGAGTCCAACGGGTTCGTTTATAAATTATTTTTAATAAACTCATCAGTCCAGTCTCGAGCTACCTAAAAAAAGAAAGCTCTTTTGCACCAGTCGCGTAATCAAAACGCATAAAGGGGCCGTCCATTAGTTAAGGTTAGATTAGCGAAGTGGGGGTAAGAAGTGATAGGAAAGAGTTCAATTGGGTTCAATAGTCTCCCTATTGAATCGTTCCCATCCTGGAAATACATTTGAAAAAATATACAAACACCATTATATATATATATATATATATATATATATATATATATATATATATATATAATGGTGTGTATATTTTTGTATATAATAGTGTTGTAACAAAATTGTAGTCTAATTTCGGAAAAACGGATGGGAATAGTCACTGGGTCGATTTTGAATCAAGTCCCCCATGCGAATTCAGAAATCTCACGTTCTCTTCGCTGTTTCCTTGGCAATAGCAGCGCAGCTAGTTAAACCCATACGCACACACACACATAGCCGTTGCACGTAGCTTGGAAAGTCGATACGTTTCCTCGCTACTTGTTGTCCTCCCTCCCTCCTCCAATTCAACTCAATCTCAATCTCTCTTGTCTTCATCACGTACTCTCTTCATATCTCACGTAATCGTGTTTAATTCCATCTGTTTGCTGTCTTCGTAGCTCCGTCACAGGCTCCGTGTATTGGTACCACTACAATTATGTGTACGGATTTAAAAAAAATTGGTTTTATAAGCTCGTGTATATCAAATTGGTTTTATATACACGCTCGAGGATAATAACGGCGTGTAATAGTCCATAATTTTTTACTTTTCATTTTTAATAATCCAACAAGGGCATTACACAATTGGAAAATTACCAGAATACCGGTTTTTACCAGGAATTTACCGGGTATCGGTTGTTTTATGGAGTTAGGATGGTGTGAAGAATTATAAAAATTAATATTCGCTTTAAGGGGCTATACCAGTGTAAACGCTGAAAATTTTTGTCATTTTCGGGAATTTTTTGGAAGAAAAGTACTCAATTAAATGTTTCGGAAAATTTAGAATATAATTGGCTATATTTGACCTATATTACATCATTTTTTCATAGAAAAATATTGAGATCCAAGCGACTTATGCGCTGTCTTCGGAGGAGTTAAAAAAAAGTTCCGCCACTGCTGACATGATTCCGGCCGATTGAATAGCTGAAACCGAAAATGGAAAAAATCTCCTTAAACTGGAAGGTATTTGTTGTACAATGACGTAGGATTTGCGAAAAATATCAAAATGTAACAAAATGGCGTAGTTATGAAAAAAAAGTATGTTTTCTGGCCTATAAAATCGTCGTTTTTTTCAGTGCCAAATCGTCAATTTTCATCGACATCATTGTAGAGTAAATATATTCAAGAGTACTTAGCTCAAATTTCAAGTTAATCGGATAATTTCTCTCTCAGTTACAATATCAGCAAATTTGAAAAATCTCATTTCGAGAAAAACGCATCTAAAGATTTAACTATCGATTTTCGCAAGATAAAATGATATTGACATAAATGTTAATGATATTTTTTTAAGTGAACAACTGTCGAAAAAGGCAAAAAAAATCGATATTTTCAATGTGTCACACTGGTATAGCCTCCTTAAGCAACGATAGAACTGCTAGTAGAACTTTAAACGAGTTTTTTTTTCGAAACGGTGTGTTTTAAAAACGGTGTACACGATTTTCCGATATTTAATCAAAGGGTTAACCTGAGATTTGGCACACTTATTCAGTGCAATAGTAGTTTAGTTTTGACCGACGATTTTCTTCGTAACATTCTTTTTTCATTAGTTATTAACAACGATGGTAACTTTTCCTCGAAAAGACGAAGAAAACAAAACGAATTGGTTTTTTTGATGATCGAAACACGATAAACAAAGAAATCTCGGTCAAGTGTTAGCCAATATTATCTATTTTAAGCAGAAAGTCGTATTTTTTGTGTCAGATCAAGAGAGTGGCCAAAATCAAGTACACCATTAAGCCTGTCACGTTCAAAGGTCCTTCACGAGATTGTTTAAAACTTCTTTAACTATTGATATTTTAAAATGAAATTTGGTACAGAACTTTGTCAATGTATATACAAATAAATGTCCAAACGATGTTTCAATCATCTTACTTGTTCCTTCAAAATTAACATTTTTGCATAACCCTGATTTTTGGGTCGTCATAGTAGCGGGTTGCGAATATACTATTGAAGCGAAATATTTATATGAGTCCAAACGTACTTTAATTTGTATGGATATGTCATACATGCATACACGAAGTTATATATCGATTATACATATTTATAACATAAATTTCATAAATACGTATAATTTTTGCAAGTCCGTTTTGATCTATAACGTTATATATCATTCATGAATATTTATTTATAATATAATATTGTGAACACGAATATTATAAATATTTACAAATGATAAGAAACTTTACAAATGGAAAAAAGTCAGGAAAATTTTGCACGATAAAAAAATGATTTGACATTGAACTAATATGATATATCATCTAAATAATATATCATATGAGTTTGAATTTTAATAATTTTCAACGACATTTTAAATGCGTTGAATATTGCAAAAACAGAAAAATCTCCAAAATTTCCGAAGTTTGAAAATATTTCAGAATTGCAAATGATACGTATATTTAGAGTAAAATTTTCAACGAGGTACATCGAAAATATATTTCCAAATATATAATATTTCAATTTTCAAAGCTTCATAAAAGGATCCCGGCCATGCCAAAGAATGAATTATTACTTTGTTTATATGACACAATAAATTATCAAAATCTTCTCTGGCTGTATACCGGAAAATATTGATTTTCCATGGGGGTAGCGAGTCGACGCCGTCTAATTACGATAGAAAACCCTTGGCTGCAATCGACCCACGTAGGCCACAGTCTGCGTCGGATGTTGGTGGAGGGTTGGCGGATGCTTTCCATGCAACGGCGGTTTGACCGAGCGACCTAATTACGAGATGCACTCACGTAATTACAAGAGTGAGAGAGCAAGATATACGGGGTCCTTCGGATCTCCGTTCCACCACCGAATCCCTATACGTTTATGCTTCGTCTGTTCCTCGCTCGATACAGTCTACTCCATGCATTCGATCGTTGCCTCAGTCGCACCGCATACACTCGCGTGGCAACTCTCATTAAGGGTCCCTCAAACACACAACCCTCCAATTTTCGCGTGTATGTGAGCCATTCCGTCAAAAATCAACCGCTCGGTCTTCATCACCTTTCACGTGATTCGCTATTTTTTCTCCTGGTACACAGAGTAAAAAGAGAATGTCGATTTTTTTCAGTCTTTTCATTCTCCATAGCGCCGAACTATAATTTTACAAAATCATTTTTTTCGTTTTTCTGTCTTTCACTTATTTCTCGAATTTATTTGAAATAATATATATGTATATATACGTGCCGTGATTGGTCCTCTTGTACTGTCTAATAATAAAAAAATTATAAAAAACTGTGATGATAAAAAAAACTAATTAAGGGATCAGTCCACTTTGAAAATTAAAAAAAATCGAAAGCCAGCAAGACTTGAAGAAATCGACGATGATGAGCAATCAGAAGGGATTTTGTACGGTGCAGAAATTGCCGATTGAGTTTAGGTAAGAGTTTTTCATAGTATAAACTTCAAACGCGTTTTTCTCGAAAGAACGTTTTCAAAATCTAGCTCCATCGTATCTCTAAACCTAATAAAGCGATTCTCTTGAAATTTTAACCACATATTGTAAACATGATTCGCAACAAGATGACCCTCGATGGTTTTAAAATTTTGATTTTTACTCTTTTTTGCGAAAAACTGCGGAAAAAACGCGTTTTTTTTACCTTTTTCGTTTTTCGTTAATGGACTTTGATTTTTTTGTTTCAGACAAGCCGTTGCCGAGTTGTGATGGAGCTACCTAGCCCACCTATTTTTGAGGCGTTACGTTAAACTATAGTTTTTGTACTTAAAAAAGGATAAAAATGAATTGAAGATTTTTAAAAATGTATTTCAAGACTATTTATCAAGCCCAACAATTTTTATATTCATATCTTTTATAAAATCCTCAAAAAAAACGCGAAAATAGCCTTTTTTCGTGGCTCCAAAGTGGACTGGCCCCTCAAGAAAGTCTGATCATAAAAGATACTCGAAAAAATAGCTATTGGGAATCGAGCTATCGATCGAAATATTTGTATCCTCTCTTGGTTGATCCTCTCGTACTGTCTGACAATAAAAAAAAAGAATCAAAAAAGTTTGACAGCACAAAAAAGCATTAAAAAATAGCTGGTGATAAAAAATACTTAAAAAACAGCCATTAGGAAGCGAAACATCGAAAAATCGGCCCTGTCGATAAAAATACCCTTCGAAAAAAGCTGATTCAAATACCTGACATTAAAAATACCCGCGAACCAGCGTGACCCTCGTATTGGCAAAAACCAAAAGTGCCACTTTGAAAGTTTGTAAAAAAAATCGAAAAGTTATCGTAGCACGGTAATTCGGGTATAGTTTAAAGAGACAAACGTTACCAATAAAAATGGGCTGTTACGTGCCCAGATAGCCGCAGGACTATCTCAAAGGGGATCTACACGCGTTTCCGTAGGCCCCCTAAATACATTCGACAAAATGCGGAAGCGCAGGGTCAACTTTTTTTATCGCCCCGCCAGACGCACTTTTATTTCCTCTTAATTACGAGAATAGTGGTCACTTCCCGAACGATACAAAATTTCACGCGACAAAACAAATTGGAACGATAAAACTCTCATAATTCATTTTCGCTTGTGACATTTTCTCAGATCCGTTTTATCATCGCACCCCTTTGTTTTTGACATAATTTTATTTATTTCGTTACACGCATCGCGTCGATCCCGCGCGATCGCATCAATTTTAGTTTACGGCATTGCCTGTTTATGCGTTCGCGTATATGTATTCAACAATGCGCTGCACGGTCGCGTTTAATGGGCGTGAGAATGGAATTCTGTGCGACGATTCGGTCTCGCGTACTAAACGTGATATCGCTAACCCACGAATTCCCGAATAGCGTCGCTATATATGCACACACGCGGGGACGGGGGATGCACGGGGATCTGTACGAGAAAATTACGTGCACGCGAAACGCAACGCGAAACACAAAATTTATTCCTCGGTATAATGTTCCGGGCTGGCGTCGTCCAATGAATCGTGTTTCCCACGACACGCGAACATCCAACAATTTCCCATTCTCTTTTTTTTCACCCCCTAAGCTGATGGGCCGATTTTTCATGGTGTCGTTACTATTCCAGGTGGTATTTAAGCTCGTTGTTTTTTTTTTAATTGTCAGCTAATGGGAGGTCTCTTTATACGTTTTGATTATGGGGTTGGTGAACAGGAGCTTTATTTTTTTTGGGTGGATCCAGGCTGGAATTACGAGTCCAATAGAAATAAAGTGTGAACGAAACAGATCGACTCGTAAGAGTAGATTTTATTCGAGCTCTTGCCCTTAAGGCAGTAGTAGTCTGGTCTGGAAATTTGACAAAATCGATTTTTTTTTCTTCTTTTTATTATTCCTTAGACCTTTCTTAATACGCTTGTGAAAACTGTTTATTGATATTTCAAAAATTAGCAGAGTAATAGAAATTATAAGCAAGTCGCGCGCAAACCTCATCTAACGGTATCAAAACTTCGAAGGCGTTTATCTCAGAACTGTTTTTCAAAACAGCGCCCACGATATCTCGATAATTAATTCACCGATCGAGCTCAAACTTTGCACATACGTTCGGTAGCCTCTTTCCGAGGACTGGTAGCAGAATTGAGTCGAACAATAATTTTGCCCACATTTTATAACTCGTCGAATACCCGAAAATGTATGAAATATCGTTAATCAAAGTTTAACAGGCCGCCATTTTGTAACAACATTTTTTTTAAGTACTAATTCTGCTACCAGTGCTCAGAATACTTATACAGATTGAGAATATATATATATATATTTTTTTTCGGATGCATACAATATCACCCAGAGTGGGCGCCGATTGAGGCGGTTTTCGGTGGACCATGTAAAAAAATTAAAAACTACATGAACATATTTAAAATAATTTTTTTATGTAGATACATTCTCAAAGAAACAATAAATACATATGTAAAATTTCATCAAGACAACTTCAACGGTTTAAAAGTTATTCCAAACCAAAAATGACGTAATGAATCTCGCTACAGACCAAACTACTGCCTCAAAGGAGCAGTATATTGACCTGAATAGTCACTCGGAAAAACTGCACAGATGTTCCTATTTTTTTTCTTCTTTGAGGGAGGAGATACCTTTGGACGATGAAAAATTGCTGATTATCATGATTTTTTTTAAAGAGGAAAGACTTTTTCATTGTTTTTTAGACTTAGGGTATGTTTTATTACTGCTTTTGGCGGTTACATGGTATTTTTTTATCTTTAAAAATGCCGGAGGTGTGGCACGGTCTTCTTAAAGGGATGCAGCGGATGTTGTCAGACGGCGTGACACGTAGCGTCGGCGGGATTAATCTGAAAGAAAGCAACGAAAATTTTTCTTTCATTAATACTCATACGCAGAATATGAACCAAGAAAAAGTGAGAAATGGTGAAAATCGATTAAATGGTAGGTTTCGAAACAAAAACATTGAATCTTGCGAAAAATTGCTAAAAAAGCTTTTTTTCAATAACATTTAGGGTCATGTTTTAGACAATAAGGTTAGAAAGATTTCTACCAAATTTCTTCAGACTCGGTCGATTAGTTTTTTAGCTATACGCGACGTAAATTTTTAAAATGCAGTTTAGAAGACCATGCCATACCTCCGACATTTTTAAAGATTGATAGAAAATTGAACAATACCATGTAACAACTAAAAGTAGTAATAAAAAATGCCCTAAGTTTCAAAAATGGTGAAGAAATTTTTAAAAATAAAAAAAAATCATCAAAATCAGCGAAAAAATTCCTCGCGTGAAGGTATCTCCCCCCTTAATTACTTAAGGCGGGACACCACTGTGACGGGTAAAAAAATCGATTTTTTTCGCATTTTCTCAAAGTATATCTATATGTTCAAGAATATCTGAAAACAATGTCAAGTTAAAATATTGGAAATGGACCAAGCTACAGACGATTGCAGCCTTCAGATCAATTTTACCCTGGACAATAAAAATCCAATATCAACTTCCAATTTTTTGTATCTTTTATAAAATTGGATATACAAAGATTTCGAATACCATCGACGATTTTACTCTCGGAACAGTGCACTACAAATTAAGAAAAAAATTAATTGAAAACTCAAAAACCGTACTACATTTTTCTATTCCTTTTTCTTTCATGAGTGAAATTTAAAAAAAAGGGCATCGGAATATAGAATTGTTTTTTTTTTATTTTTGAATGATCATTTTTTTAAAATCTCGTCGAACAACTTAATTTTATTCGTTCAATTTTATCGCGGACGTTAAAAATTCAATGTCGACGTTCAATTTTTATCTTCTTTGTCGAAATAATTATACAGAGATTTTGAATATCTTTTACGGTTTGTCTCTCAAAACGTTGCGCTGTAAATTCGCCCTGCGGTCATTCTCTCCTCTCGTTTTTTCACACATGCTTTTTGGTTTTTTCCCCTCAACATTGCGGCCAATTTCTCGCGGGCTTTGAGCCCTGGAAAGTTACCATGAGCCGATCCCTTAATTTTACTTGTTGCGCGCCTCCTCGCATACTTTCGAACAAGCGTTGCTGAGTTTCGTGCAAGTGCAACGCAGCCGTGTATGACTATGTGGGAAACTATCTCGACTCTCCCTCGGCTCCCTACACCTATAATGTTTGGCTCGGTGCCAACCCCGAGTTACTTTTAAGACGACACTTGCAAGACGGAATCTCCAGTATGGAGAAACGTGAAGAAAAATATGAACACGATCGTCGCGAAAGCATTTAAAGTGAGAGTTAAATTATTCCAACATTTTTATATATAAATGTACATGCATATGTACAAATATACATTTTTATATATAAATATACATGAATATATATAAATATACATGCATATATATAAATATACATTTGTATATATAAATTTAAATTCTTTTATTCAAAATGCAATTCAAAATATGATTCAAAATCACAAGGAATTTTATATTAATAGCTCTCCCTTCGGTATTGCCCACTAGTCCCGTGAAAGAGACGAAAACCCAGCACTTTTTAGCGTAGAATATGAATGTTTGACAGAAGGTAGATGGTTGCATACTGAAAGTAACCTCAATAAAATATTGCCCCTCAACTCGCCCCAACCCTAAGAAATAGGGGTTGAAAACTTAAAAATTGCCGTATCTCGATAATTAACAGCCCGATCAAAAAAGGTTTCACACAAAAGTTATTTGTAATAATTAAATTCTCATAAAGTTATCTAACGTCCAACCCCCTATCTTTGAAAATAGCTGTCCAAAAACGATTCGAAAATTGGGGTGGGGATCGGAAATTCGAACGATCAATGTTCAGAAGGGGCGAAGCTTCGAATTCAGTAATGACGAACCTTCCAATATAGATGGATCAATCTTATGATAGTCTGTAAAATAGTTAATCGTAATTGCGAATACCAAAATCTCGAAGTTGATTTATAGCGAAAACAAATATCAAATTTAACAAAATAATGAGAGATATAATATTGATTCGCCTGTATATTTACCCCAAACAATTCGAGACGTCCAATTTCGAATTGTAAGTATTACGACAGTTTACAATTCCAAATTCATTAAGGGGCTATACCAGTGTGACCGCTGAAAATTTGGGTGATTTTCGAGAATTTTTCGGAAGAAAAGTACTCAATTAAATGTTTCGGAAAATTAAGAATATATTTGGCTATATTTTACCTATATTACATCATTTTTTCATCGCAAAATATTGAGATCCAAGCGACTTATGCGCTGCCTTCAGAGGCGCCAAAAAAAGTTCCTCCACAGCTGACATGATTCCGGCCGATTGAGTAGCTGAAACCAAAAAAGGAAAAAATATCGTTAAACGGGAAGGTATTTCCTGTACAATGACGTAGAATTTTCGAAAAATATCAAAATCTAACAAAATGGCGTAGTTATGAAAAAAAGTCTGTTTTCTTGCCTATAAAATGATCGTTTTTTTCAATGTCAAATCGTCAATTTTCATCGAATCAAAAATATCCTAAGTCATTGTAGAGTAAATATATTCAAGAGTAATCAGTTTAAATTTCAAGTCAATCGGATAATTACTCTTTGAGTAATTATCATCAAATTTGAAAAATCTCATTTCGAGAAAAACGCGTTTAAAGATTCGCTATCGATTTTTGCAAGATAAAATTATATTTACCATAAAAACTGCTAATCAGCTATACCTGGCGCATACAATGGACCCTCCTCTTCCTCGAATAATGCCTACTGAGAGGCTTAAGCTTTTCACACTGGTATAGCCCCTTAAAGCGAAGGACCAAAAAGTCTATCAGGTAAAATAGCGATGGGCCAAAACGGCGAACGGTCCGGATCGCGAAAACTTGGGATCGAGCAATACTAATTGCGCTTCAAAATGAAGATGGCAGATGGCGTTAGTGGTCATAGTCGGATCAGACAGCCATGCCATGTTCACCATTTAGGTATTCGCCATTTCGGACCATCGAACATTTGCACTTCTAAGATCTACACATTCGAAGTTTTTTCGTCTCGATATATGGTTTTTTGCTATAGACGGTATTACGAATATTAGATACTCACTTTTTTATATTTCGGAGATATGAATGTTGTAGATTGTTCGAATCTGTACTTGTATGATTCAAACTGCAGACTATCTGAATATGTGTTCTCGAATAAATTAACTCCCGAATAAATAATTCGGTGGTGTAATAGTTATTCGATTTCGTCATCGGTCAAACGATAAAATTTCGAATAATTTAACCTTCGTTATTATGAGAGTTCATGATTCTGTCGTTTCGAAATCTTTGTCGTTGTATATTTGGTCATTCGACATTTTCAACCCTACCCGAAAATTCGGGGTTGATGGGTGTGCGAGCGGAGTCGCCATATCGCTGCGTCCTTGTCAGGGTCAGTGGTGTTCTCGTATTTTTGTGCAACTATTTTCAAAGACAGGGGATTAGACGTTAGATAACTTTATACGTATTTTATTATTCCAAACAACTTTTGTTTGAAACTTTTCATGATCGGGCTATTAATTATTGAGATATGGCGATTTTTCAGTGTTCAACTCCTATTTCTTAGGGTTGGGACGAGTTGAGGGACAACATCTTATTAGGGGTTACTTTAACGGCGGGGTAAAGTTAATTCGGCGAAAAAAAGGCATGTTTTTAAGATTTTTTTTTCGGCGTAACGAATAGTGTTCGTTTATTGAAAAATTTACATATAATAAAGTAACATTTGAACAACATTCTCCTAAATTTGCATTGAAAAATATTCAAAATTGAGCGAGTGAAAATTAAACCCCGGAGGCGCCTCAAAAAAAGTTGGTTTGCGGTGTGCACCATAACTCGCAACAGAATCATTTGAAACAAAAAAATCACAATGCATTTGTTAAAGGAGATGTTTCTCGAGGTAATGACGGGAGGATTTTTTTTCTTCGATTTTTCGATTTTTCGTAGCACTTGGGAGCCAAAAACCCGATTTTCGCTAAAAAAATCGGCTAATTTGTTGTTGAAAAATTAGTAATTATTTTTAAAAAAACAAAAAAAACTCTCGACAAGACCTGGTGAATTATATGAAGAAGTACTGTGCAAAATTTCAAAGCGTCCAGTAGATTTTGAGTTATCGTGCACACGGAATTCAAATATGACAAGTCTCAGAAAAACGGTTTGAAAAACGCAGAAGAGAAGAGAACGGCATGGAGCAATAGACGCTCAAATACTCATAACTTCGTCAATTTTACTCCGATCGACTTGAAATTTTAACACAATATTCTTGATATATTATGCATTCTTTTAAAAAATTTAAAAAAAAATTTAAAAAAAATTTACATACTTTACCCCGCCCTCAATTATGCAATCATCTACCTTCAGTCAAAAATTAATATTCTACGCTAAAAAGTGCTGGGTGTTCGTCTCTTTTACTGGACCACTCGTTGCAATCCAATCGATTGCAAAACTACCCTTTTGACGCTATATCTTTCAAACTTTTTTGGGATCCTCGAACTTCTATTGGCATAGGCAAAATATATTTTGAGGAATGGCGCTAGAAGCGGCCGGCCTGAAAAAAACTGGTTTTGTTCACAATCTTTTTCTTTTAATAAAATTTACGTAATAGTCGATAATCACGTATCGCACATAAAATAAGAAGTTCGCATTAATCACACGTTCATGTTCACATTAATATCAAACTCTTTGAATACCCTGACAAATAATCAACCAATTTTTCATCATTCCTTAATTCAGTTACTAGTCTTTGAAGTCTACTTTCAGTGAGACTTAGTTTTCTTTTTTTTCTGCAAATTGGCCCAACACTTTTTCAGTTGGAATTTTTCTTTCAACAATATCACTCTCTGTGTACAAAAGTGACATATGAGAGAATCGTTCCTGAAGCATTGTGCTTCTAAGCCACGTTTTGTCCGCCTCATGGCAGAAAAACTTCTCTCACATCCGGCCGAGCTCACTGGGAGTACTATAGCTGCTCGGAAAAGTTTATATAAGTTACGGCAGTACTCCTCTTTGATATGATTTTTTTTTCTTCAATTTTCAGCTTTAATTTCATTCTTTTTTTTATTAAAGTATATTTTTTATGCCCATCGCTTTAGCTTCTAAGGCTGACAATTATTAATTGACAATTATACATATAAAAAAATGAATTATTAGGTTTAAGTTGATAATTATTAAATTTTTAAAATAATTTGTGGTGAATTCCCTCCGTTTTTCATATTAAATTTCAAAAGTGCTCCAACTGCATGAGCTCGGTGATCTTTCAGTATTCTTCGGGCTATGTAACGGCCGGTAAATGTAATTTATTGCTTCTGCTCACAGTTGGCTCAATTGTGAAATTTGAATATGTATTTAATTTACGTAATGAAACAGCTACATTTTCTACAAAATACGGAATTACGACGAAGAAAATAGTTCAAGTTTTATTCAATTATTTCCTTATGCTTGCTTGGGTGAAACTTAAATAAAATGCATCGGTTATATGAATTTAATTACTTCGAAACGACCTTCTGGCTACGCCCATGGGAACATCTTTCATAAGGTATCGGGAAAGGTTCGCACTTAGCTTCTTACGTGGCAATCTTCCCACCAGAATATCCCTCTCTCTCTCTTTCCCTCCCTCTCCCTCCTTGCCCTGCAATTGATTTAGTCAGTACGGGCTTCCGCCGGCGGCTTCGCCCGCGTAGATACACGTAAGTAATAGCATTTCCCGTACAAACTTTTACACCCCATTTCACCCCCTTAAGAGATGATTTTCGAAATATGCTTTTGCAGTACGCCCATACAACTCTTAAGGAACATATCGTCGAAATGTTATGTTTCTATCTTCAACGGTTTAGGCTATCTGTGTGTCAGTCAGTCAGTTAGTCGGTCATGGAACGGTTTTATATGCATAGATAAACGATCTATAACGAAAATTTCTAAAAACTCAGAAATGACAGACACGTACCCTTTGCAGTTTTATTGCATGTACTAGGTGCGCAACTAAGTTCCCGGATTCCCGGGTTTCACAGATGGATGGCGCTAGCGACACATGCAGTCGGCATACAGGTCTGAAATTGGGTGTCTTTATAGCTTGGACATCTGTTACGAATACCCAGTCGTAATATAAACAAATATCGCAACCCAACGACCTGTTTTCTAACCTCGAAAATGTCAAAGCTTGTGCCAAATAAACAGCATTTGCGGGAAGCATTGCTTTTTTGCTTCAGCCTAAAAAAACAGCAGCTGAAGCACGTCGGTTACTTGAGGAGGCCTACGGCGAACATATACCATGAAAAACAACGTTCAAGCGGTTCAGAAGTGGCGATTTTGAGACTGGGGACAAGGAGCGCTCGGGAAGACAGCAAACATTTGCGGACGCCGATCTGCAAGCGTTATTGGATGAAGATGACACTCAAACAGAAGATCAACTTGCCGAGGCATTAAATGTGACTCGGCAATGTATTACGAAACGTTTGCACGCCATGGGAAAAATTCATAAGGAAGGAAAGTGGGTGCTGCATGAGTTGACTGAGAGACAAATGGAAAATCGAAAAGCCACTTCCGAAATTTTGCTTTTGCGACAGAGCAGAGAGAGTTTCCTGCATCGAATTGTTACTGGCGATGAAAAATGGATATATTTCGAGAACCCCAAACGCAGAAAATCGTGGCTTTCACTTGGCGAAGCGTCAACATCGAGGGCACGGCCAAATCGCTTCGGAAAAAAGACAATGCTCTGCGTTTGGTGGGACCAGAAAGGAATCGTGTACTATGAGCTGCTGAAACCGGGCGAAACTGTCAATGGGCATCGCTACCGACAACAACTAATCAATTTGAACCACGCATTGCTCGAAAAACGGCCAGAATGGCACACGAGACACGAACGTGTGATATTGCAGCAGGACAACGCTCCGTGCCATCGCAGTTCAATCGTCCAGGACACCATAAAAACACTGAAATGGGATCTGCCACCGCACCCGCCGTATTCGCCAGACCTGGCCCCTTCAGACTATCACTTGTTCCGGTCGATGGCGCATGGCTTGGGTGGGCTACACTTGGCCAATTGCGATGCAGTACAAAATTGGTTGGACGAATGGTTTCAGTGCAAAGACGCGTCTGTTTATCGTCGCGGTATTTATGTATTGCCAAAGAGATGGCAAAAATGTGTAAATAGCGAGAGACAATACTTTGAATGAACCATTTTTTGTATTTGTCTTGAAATTTTCGATTTTCGATTGGTCAAAAAAACCCGGAAACTTAATTGCGCACCTAGCGGAGATGGAGATTCACAGACTTACAGACAAAGCATGCCTCATTATTTACAAAAGTTTGGTAATTGACGTAATTTGATAATTTGTTTGAAGTTTTTTTTTCATATCTGATACATAGTTTCTATTGAAAATAATAACGAATTACAGAGACTATGTATAAAAATTAAAAAATTACATTTGACTCATGATTATTCGTCAATTTTGGTCCCTTCGAGCGTTGATTCATTTGTTCATTTAAAGGGCTACATCTACCTAGAGGCCCGAAAAAATACTCAATTCCGATTTTTTTCTGGAAAACGGTTGGTGAAAAAGAAACGCCTTTTTTAACACAAAGGTACATATATTAAGAGTCTTTAAAAAATTGTCAAAAAATACAGAAAAAAACAACAAAAACATAGCCGCCGGCAGCTGATGAAATGGTTTTCGCGACATTTGGCGGTGGACTCTCTGCAGCTTAAACAGTCCATCCGAAATCTAAGAATCAAACGGGTCATTCAAGTTAATAATAAATGCGAGTCATTGACGATCGTCCATTTTTTTAATCAATTTTTTTTAACAACCGGCCGATGAACTTGAATCGGAGCATACAAAATCCATTTTAATCTTTACGTAACTATTAAAAAATGAAGATTGACTTGAAAGAAGTAAGATCGTCAACGACCTTTAAATATTTCTCAACGTATCTCCTGTAAATTTGGAAATAATCCATCAGGTAGATCTCGAGATATCGCGTCCACCAACTTTGTAAACAGTATTTCGAGAAAAACGTTTTTGAAGTTTGAAGTATGGTGCTGCTACCGCTCGCCCGGCCGGCTGTTGAAAGCTGTAGCTCATTCGATTTTAGGAATATATCAATGAAATTTTCGGGGAATATAGCTAAAGGAATACTATCGAATAAAAATATTTTTGGAAAATGCAATTTTTACCCACCTAGGTAGATGTAGCACCTTAGTACGATTTTTGTGGTATTTTGTTTCACGTCTAATTGTAATAAACTACATGGTATAATGGCTATAAGCCTAAATCCTATTCCACACTTGGAGCTGTGTTCGAAATCGATTCCGTAGTTCTCGATTTATAAACGAGCAACCGCACATACCCTACAGCTTCTATTCGCGTGTAATTCCTTGCCATTTTTGGTCCTTCAATGAAAACCTGACTCCGATAGGGAGGAAATCACAAGAATTCAAGCAAGGCTAAAATTACCCAAAACGAATAAGAATAACCCTTTAACGGCCACGCCTATTTCTGGATGGCTCAAAATCGTTTCCTCCGGTCGTAAAGCTAACAAAAGGGTTGAATATGAATGTCCAAACATAATTTTGTCGATAAGGGCCTGGGAAGTAGTATTTTCGGACTGTAGCAAATTTGCTACTACCCGCTCGGTTCGAACTATTATTCCAATTCAATTAAAAAAATCTTCAAAGCCTAGTTCGGCCAGTTAAGCTTCCTTTACACAATTCTGTCAAAAAATATTTCAAGAATGTCCATTTACTTACGTTTTTGAACAAAAAACGGGCAGCAGATCGAGTGCTGGGGCAAGCGTCGTAAATTTTCACGACAACATTGTTGCCATATTAACATAATTCATCTGTTTACGTTTGAATTTCAAGCCGTCCCGGCATTTGTAACCGCATCTAGCATCGATTGATGGAACTGTGAAGTAGCTTGTCCGCTATACACTGAGAAAAAAAACGAAATTGAATAAAAAAAATATATTGGTTGATCCAAATAAATGTGCTGCTGTGGAGTGCCAGCGATATATGAGATTGTTTCAATACTATAAAATATTAGAAAATGTGATTGATTTAAATAACATATTATTTTATTTGAAAATGCTCTTCTGTTCTCTGAATATCTACATTATCCTTCAATTAAAATTATATTCTATTGAAATCATTCTATATACAATCCGTAGATGTATTGGATGAAATAATTAACGGTGGGGTAAAGTTAATTCGACGGAAAAAAGGCATGTTTTTAAGATTTTTTTTTTGGCATAACGTATAGTGTTCGTTTATTGAAAAATTCACATATAATAAAGTAACATTTGAACAACATTCTCCTAAATTTGCATTGCAAAATATTCAAAATTGAGCGAGTGAAAATTAAACCCCGGAGGCGCCTCGAAAAAAAGTTGGTTTGCGGTGTGCACCATAACTCGCAACAGAATCATTTGAAACAAAAAAATCAAAATGCATTTGTTAAAGGAGATGTTTCTCGAGGTAATAACGGGAGGATTTTTTTTTTCGATTTTTCGATTTTTCGTAGCACTTGGGAGCCAAAAACCCGATTTTCGCTAAAAAAATCGGCTAATTTGTTGTTGAAAAATTAGTAATTATTTTAAAAAAAACAAAAAAACTCTCGACAATACCTGGTGAATTATGTGAAGAAGTACTGTGCAAAATTTCAAAGCGGTTGGTCCAGTAGATTTTGGGTTATCGTGCACACGGACTTCAAATATGACAAGTCTCAGAAAAACGGTTTGAAAAACGCAGAAGAGAAGAGAACGGCATGGAGCAATAGACGCTCAAATACTCATAACTTCGTCAATTTTACTCCGATCGACTTGAAATTTTAACACAATATTCTTGATATATTATGCATTCATTTAAAAAATTTAAAAAAAATGAAAAAAAAAATTTTAATACTTTACCCCGCCCTTAAGCTGTTGCTACAAACATGTTTTATTTCGTCCAAAAATATAATCAATAGAATTAATTATTTCTTTACTACATCGAAACGAATATGCCATGGGACGTAAGTTTTTCAATTTGTTTTGAATCTTAAATAAAAAGTGAGCATTATAATGATCATTCACGATAATAGTGGAGAGAATATCAGATATCCAAGGGAATATCCATGGAGGGAATATCAGATATTCAACTGATTAGAACAGATGGTACACTTTGATCTTAGCCACAGGCCAAGAAGCGATACTCTTTAGAGTTTCTCCAGCGTTCAAGTAGATTTTCGGTTCACGCTACGCTTACGAGAAACGTGCGCGCGTGCGGCCTCTAGCCTTTACTCCGAGAAATACGGGTTTCCTCACACTTATAATTTCGGTGGCGCTCGACCATGATTTCGTTGAATTTTTTCAACCAAATGTGCAAGAAACAAATTTCACTTTCGCATAATTTTTTAACCAATTCAGACATTTGCTTTATATTTTTCAATCAAAATAAAATATTAATATTTTAACGAATAATGTACTTAAAATCAATATCGAATATGGTGAAAACAATAAAATAACATATTTACTCAATAGAAATTTTATTTGAATCAAACGAGCGAAAATCAATTTTTCTTGTGTACTCGAATCAACAATACTCATGTTATGAATTGAAACGCTTTTTTCGCTCCTTGCAGAAATTGCATTCAATACTATATAATTTGTTCGCGATAATTTTTAACATAGTTTCAATAATATATTGTTCTCGGCTAACAATATATCTTTTGAATGAAAAAAAACTGTCAATTTTATCATGTTATGGAAGCGTTTTGTTTGGACTAATAAATCCGATTATTTACACCAACAATTTGACAATTGAATCAACGAAATTTCATTCAATAAAACCGATGATATTGGATCAATGATTTTTTTTCTCAGTGTAGTGACCTTACACCTTTACCGACGGGGACAAAGTGAACGTAGAAAATTTCCTACAATGGCAGTAAAAGGGTTAACCAAATAAATAAGGAAGAAAATCGCTGGATATATTGTATTATGGAAAATAAATAAATACCTAGTGTTCCCGCATTCTTCCTCCACTCTATCTCGCAACATCTCGACTCGCGTTGGTGCCGAAATACATCGGCAGGTTCCTCAAAAACCTGACGTAAATGGATTTCGCGACAAATCGCGCGTGTGCACCGGCGAAACGATTGCCGGGGAAGCGGGGGAGGGACGAACGCGAAGACACGTGGAGAAACGAGTAGTTTGGGCTGTGTGAACGAGCGGAAAACACCGCGAGATTGAAAAGGGGCGCCCAATGAACGAGCCTCGACGGAATTCGGTGGAGACATGTGTTCGAGGGTGTGTCAACGATCCCTATTATCGGTCGACCTTATTTACACACGTCGAGCCGAAAGGGCTCGCTGCAACGCGCGCGAGTTCAATCGACAAACACGATCAGCGCGGATTTGCCAGACAAAGGGTAGGAGAGTGCGAGACGGAGAGGGATTGAGGGAGCGAGAGGGTAGGAGAGCCGAGGCCATGAAATTTCCAAACGATACGGGAGAATTTCCAATCGGCCCGGATTGCAAATTCCTCGTGTTGCCTGCGCCGAATTGAAGAGAGATCGTATTTCGATACAGGGATCGAAATCCAATTGCAGCGGAACACGTTGATGCGAACAGGCACCGGCTGCCTATTCGCGGTTCGTGCGTATGCCATTAATGGAAGTAAAACGGAAGAATACGGGGGATGAAATCGGCAATCGACGCGTTACTTGCCGCTTGTACAGGGAGTTCTAGCTGCGCAATGGGGTGCTTTCACATGAAACCGCCTGCTGGCAATAGATGACCTTAGCCAGACTATATTCGCGAACTAAAAGTTGCCAGTACACATGATGATGGGTTCATGGAGTCCCGCAGGGAAAAAAATGATTCGCCAAAATGAATAGTTGGTGTTTATAAATTACTGAGGAAAGATGAATATAATGCAGTTTCACACTGTAAACCAATCATGTTACAGCACTTTTAGGGAAAAAAATAATGGATCAGACGTGCTTTTTTACTATTCTAACCGATGGAAATGCAGAGTTAAACTGTAAAAAAAATCATAATGATCACCGCGATAAAGTAAACTGCCGAGTTTACAAATTAAATATACGATATCGCGGTACTCAATGCGTAAAGTATACGGAGTACCTTAAAAAAAAAGTGAGATTAGTCTGGTAATCACTGATTTGAACCATAAAATTCTTCAACAAGCAGATGTTAAAAATGAGATTAAATTCTATTGAAATTTGGTGTTGTCTTCTGAAAAATGTGGTGTTAGTTTAAATTAAAAACTGCAGTGTACACCTTGCAAATTGTATCGTAGCTCGGTATTATTCAATACGTACAGATTCAATTTTTACAGAGTCAATTGTCATTTTTTAACAAACCGGGCAAAGCATATTTCGGTAACGGGTTGTTGAATACTAATACGGATATTTAAATTGATTAGTGTGATAGATGAAAAAAAATTTCAAAGCGCTCAGTAGAAGTTACAGCCGACATTGCGCGGTACACCGCGTGTACCTCGAATTTTTACAATGTGCACTGTAAACGCGTGACCGCGTCAACTCTAGGGTTAAGGCGTTTAAACCTGCACGCCTAAATCAACAAAAATCAACAACGAAAAATTCTATCGCTTGGTCGCCCTCAGTCTCGACATCTACTCAGTGCTCTTTTGGCTCTCGTGGCGTAAAGTTTTGCGCAGTGTCTTCGAGACACGACAATTATTTATAATCGATGTGAAAACGGACACACACGCAGTGAACAAGGACAAACTGTTAGTGAAGAAAAGGTGCCGTGAAAGATTTGTTGCTGCTGAAAAGCGGAAGAAAAAACGAAGTGAGTATTGTGTTTGTACTTTTCTATCTCGCTTTCACGTATAATGATGCTTGATGTACATAAAGCTATTCACTATCTGCATTATTTGCTATTTCACAGTGTCAAAATTTGTCAATGAAGTCGTTCATTTTATAACGTTTTTAAATGTAAAAGTTCGTGGGTCCGCTCGTTTACTTTTAACAGTTTCACATAGTAAAAATTCGCAAGCCGGTCCATCTACTGTTTACAGTTTTACTTTGTAAAAATTCGTGAGGCGGTTCATCTACTGTTCACAGGTCCACATTATAAAAAGTCGTGAGTCGGTTCATCCACTGTTCACAGTTTCACTCTGCGAAAATGTATCGATCGCTTGGCATAAACTCAATAGTCCTACAGTTCTTTGTGTGAAACGTGGCGTGCACTCTTTAGAGTTTTACGTAGCAAATATCGAAGATTTTGTACCGAGAGGCGCTATTCATGTGAGACACAGTACATTTTGATGGGATTTCCATTAAAGTTTACAGGATTTTTCTTTCCGTGCATTAAAACGTCATAGGTGACATTTGTGCGCTGTTGACAGCATCCATTTTGATTCCGTTTGCAATGGCAAGTCCTAATGAGTCACATTTGCGGAAAGTTATGCTCCATTATTTCTTGACAAAGAAATCGGTGCCTGCAATGCAACGTTTGCTAGCCCAGGTGTATTCCGAAGATGCTTCATCGAGTACAACGTGCAAAGAGTGGTTTTGCCGATTTCAATGTCGTGATTTCTCTATGGACAACAAGGACCGTGGAACACCAGCCAAAAGAGGAGTGTCGTGTATTATGAGCTGCTGGAAGCGTTAGAAACCATCACTGGTCCCTATCACTACCACTGATGCGTTTGAAGCAAGCTCTGCACTAGGAGATGCAGGAATAGAGAACCATCATGACAAGTTGATTTTGCAGCACGATAACGCCAGGCCGCATGTTGCTCAACTGGTTGAGAAGTAGTTAGAAGGAGTTAACTGGGAAATCATACACCACCCGACATATTCCCCAGACATCGCTCACTCCGATTACCATTATAGTTTCGGTCGATGCAGTCAGCGCTCACGGCTCAGCACTTCCCCTCGTACAAAGGACTCACCCACACGGAAATAAAATATATGTAAAAATATATTTTTCGATATATTAAAAATGGATGTAAAATACATTTCAGATATATATTATCCATCTTAGATATAGATTAGATATATGCAGTATATACGGGAAATCCCGTGCAGAAATTTTGGCAGGGATACAGCTGGATTCTGACTTGTATCCCGGGCTCCCAGTCGGGATCTAGTCCGATATCGGATCAGATTCGAAGACTAAATGTAAGATCCGTAAACTGGATTCCATTAGGGATCCAGAACCGGATCCTTTAATGACTCTAAATAGATTCCCTATGGAATCATTGAGGAATCTGAGAAGGATCACGGGTGAATACAGGCTGAAATAAAATGTCAAAAATGGAATTATGACATGTTAAATTTATTATAAAAATAAATAACATTTATAAAGTTTTGGTGCATCAAACTATCAGTAAAAAAAATTTGTCCAAAGATTCAAATGGCAGATCGCGCTCATCGCGAGATTTTGATGTGAATTAAAAAAAATTCACATCAAAATCTGTGAATGCAAATGTATTGACAAGAAATTATAAATACAAAAAAATTCACAAAATTAGTTGTGAATTTTTTCGTATTTAAGACAAATTAAAATCAAATTCAAAATGATTAGATTAAAATTTGCGCCAAAAGTGAGTTCGTACGTATTTTGAGAGAAAACATTACCTCGAGGCAAAGAAATTTTTGCACATAACTTTTTGTGCGAACATTTCTTTGCCTCAACACAATGTTTTCTCTCAAAATACGTTTACACTTGTGGTGTAAATTTTAATATAACTGTCGTGAATTCGATTTTTATTTTCTTCAACTTGAGGAAATTCACAACTCATTTTGTGATTTTTTTCATATTTATAATGTAATATTTGAAACTCACAACTTTTTTTGCAAAAATTTCTTTGCCTCGACGAAATGTTTTCTCTCGAAATACGTAAGAACTCACGGTTGGTGTAAATTTTAATCTAATCATTGTGAATTTGATTTTGATTTGTCTTAAATACATGTTTATACCCACCGACATGTCGGTGGGTATAAACAGAGACTTATTCCCCAAAACCGGTATCCCGGTTAGAATCCAACTTGCATCAGTATCGGAATATGTACGACGACGATCGCATAATTTTGAAAATTTTGGCATCACGTGTATTTTCGGCATTACTATGTAATTCCTATCTATAAATAGGAATTTTATAGATAGGAATCTATAGACAGAAATTCCTATCTATAGATAGGAATTCCATAGTAATACAGAAAATACACGTGACGCCAAAATTTTCAAAATGATGCCATCGTCATCGTACATATGCCGATACTGATGCAAGTTGGATTCTAACCGGGATACCGGTTTTGGGGAATCCATGACAAATCCTGATCGGGATTTGATCGGACATAGGGTATCCCGGTCAAAATTTCTGCATGGGATGCATTAAAAATATATTCGCGATAGCAAAGTTTTCGGCCAAAATAGTACTTCAGAATGTATATAAAGTATATATATTGGATAGGCGGTTACGTATATTCAAACTATATTGAAAATATACTTAAAATGTACTCAAATTACCCTCAAAATATACTACAAATGTATGTTAACTGTATTCGACTTATATTTGAAATATACTTTAAATATATTTAAACTACATCTAAAATATACACAATATATTTTCATACTCCGTTTAAAATATACTTGAAATATGTTCATACTACATTTCAAATATTATTGAAATATATTCAACATGTATTTAAGATTTACTTGAAATATATTCAAAGTATACTTGAAATATTCTTAAAAATTTTGTTATGACGTTATTTACATCATTGCACCCTTTTACGATATTTTTCCTTGTCATTAATTACGATTATGGTGTTTGCGGTTCAAATATATTAATGGTTCAAATTTAAATTATATCAGAGGCTTACACGCCGTAAGGTGGTTTCGAACCCGGGACCTCTGAGTGATGATCTGGGACGTTCCCCACTGAGCTAGTTCTACTTGTTAAATTAACTTTCGTATCGTCTACATATCGTACAATACACAATGTTAGTTTATTCAGAAATGTGTGGATTTACAAGAGTAACTAACTTTATCGGATCAATTACTTAATTGCGTTCGCATAGAGAGCGATAATCGAATAGAATTACATAACCTTCAATTTTTTCGTCCGATAATTTATTCCGGCTAGTGCGGCTAGGTCTTCGCGAGATACCGACTTGAAGATGTTTTTCATTTGCAACGTCATCTATTACTCAAGTTGCTTAACCAACCATATTTAAAATATATAAAACATACATTCAGTTTGTATGTTTGATATATTTAAGATGCATCTTAAATGGATTTATATTTATATATCGCATAGGTTTTACTCTTACGGAAAAATATAATTGGCATATCCAACTTTTCGAACCAATTATATTTAATACCTGTTTTATATATTTTTTATATATTTTATTTTCATGTGGAAAAAGATTAGCTAGATGACTGGATTGCCACTAAGGATCCCGAATTCTTCCTCCATGGAATCCGATTGTTGGTCGAAAGATCGGCCAAACTTGCTGTACCGATGGGCTTTGAATAAACCAGTTCGTCGATTTGCTACCGAATCCTGTCTCTTTTCTTTCGCTAAAAAATTGGCTGTTTTATATGCAACCCCCTCATACTTCAACATATTGTTTCATTTGTTATTTTTAGTATTGATTTGTATTATCTAATACTCTCTTCATTATTCAAGGGAGGATACCACTGTGACAAGCCGAAAAAAGGTCGCCATTTTTTTGTCTCCTAGATTATTTATTTGGGATTTGGAAAAAAGGTATGTTATTAAGCGTACATTGAACTTACTTCGTGTACATCTTTATTCAAACAAATTAAAAAGTAACAACGATATTGAGACACAGAGCCTCTGTTTAAAAAATCTGCTCCAACGGACGGATCAATAACGTGAGGATGGCTAAACTGAAAGATAAAAATAAACACGTTTTATAATCTATATAAATGTAGTTCTCATTGTACAGAGCCGTTAAAAAAAATAAAGATTCACAAAATAGAGGGTGATACAAAAAGGGTAATTTTGGCGAAATTTCCATTTACATTCAGGGGCTTAAAAAATACTAAATATAAAAAAAAGAACGGCTACCTACAACGATAGCCACGGCAATTACGGAAATTTGGGTTTTTTAAATTGATTTCAAAATCGGACAATTATAGCTAGAGTTATGATTTCGGCCGGATCGAGAAAAGTTGTTTCAAGAAAAACGCGATTGACAGTTTTTTAGTATACGTAAATCTTTGCGCTACCTGCTCTCATCAAATCGTTTGTACCTTGATCAATTTTCGATATTGTAACCTGAAGTTTTTTCCACACGTTTTTAAATATGTATACTTTGAGAAAATGCAAAAAG
This sequence comes from Ophion obscuratus, assembly GCA_964007375.1. Lineage (NCBI taxonomy): Eukaryota > Metazoa > Arthropoda > Insecta > Hymenoptera > Ichneumonidae > Ophion > Ophion obscuratus. The sequence continues at coordinate 15,890,053 of OZ023312.1, read as the reverse complement.
ATCGCTTTTTTACCTGTCACAGCGATGTCTCGCCTTAATATTTCAACAAAATTATGAGTATTTATTCATTGCTCAAAATTTATTGTTCTGCATAATAATTGTTATGTTATTTATTATTAATATCTTTTTACATATGACAGTGCAGAAAAAATGATTTTTACACCACTAAAAGATAAGAATAAACAAGGTTCACAATGAATTGTGACCTTTTGTGCAAAAATCGACCCTGAATATTTATTTGCCTCGAGCTGCATAAGGTACCGATATATTGCGATGAAAAAAAAATCGAAATTGGAGGTAAGGTAGTTCGCGTCGAGAACGTCGGTGTTTCACCACTGCAGCGAACTATATATATTTATTGATCGCCGGGAGGTTCGGGTAGTTTTCGCGGCTTCGGGGTAGTAGTCCAAGATGGCGACGTGGCCGGTGAACGCGTTTGCCCTCTGCCTTCTCGTGTCTCCGATCTGTCACGTTTCTGGCCCTTTGGTCTGGAAAACCTTCACCTTTCCGGAATATCCGTACAAGGAGACGAGCAAAAATGTGAGTATAATCGAGGGAAAAAAAGATTATACTTTTTCGGCAATTCGAAGCTTTGCTGCGGATGTTCGTTTTTTTTTTTCCCACGCTGTGTATCTGCGACGTAACTGCTGATTTTTCCGGGCGCATGGCGTGAAAAACCTCGAACGAAGCATACTCAATTTGTAATTGAGCAATAGCAAGTGTAAGTTGCATAGATAATGAAGTTTTAGAGACGTTTCAAGAGGGATCTTTTATCGATCAACGCTAAACAGCAGACCGGTTTATCATCGAAGTGTAGCTTTATCTTTTATCGCTTATCAATGCTAAATTGTTATATTTATCTTTTATCTTGTCAAAATCCTTTATATTTATCTTTTATCTTATTCGAACCTTTATATTTATTTTTTATCTTATATGAATCTTTATATTTATCTTTCATCTTATCTGAATCTTTATACTTATCTTTAATCTCATTTGAATCTTTATATTTATCTTTCATCTTATCTGAATCTTTATACTTATCTTTTATCTCATCTGCGTCTTTATATTTATCTTTTATCTTATCTAAATATTTGCATTTATCTTTTATAATTGCTAAAAAGCCCGCTGGTAGAGTTTGTCCTCATATTCGAATGTGAGATAATAATACCAATAATTCTTATTATTCTTCCCGATTATTATATTCGGCCATCATTCTTCAGCAGGATAGATTATTACTTATTTCTTCAAACAGTAATAAAAATAAAAATTAATAATATTACTATTTCAAAAAATGACTAATAATTTATCGTATTGAAAAATAACATATTTTCCTGGAAATTTTGAAGCGTAATTTTCATTTTAACTTTTATAATATTGATAATAGGCAATGGCAATTAATATCAGAGAATGGTAACATAATATTTTCTTTGAACAATTTCGAAGAACAATTTTTATCTTAACTTTTATGATGTGTCATTGCCTGAACCTTTATATTTATCATTCATCTTATCTGAATCTTCGTATTTATCTTTCATCTTATCTAAATCTTTATTTTTATCTTGCATCTTATCTGAATCTATATACTTATCTGCATCTTTATATTTATCGTTATCTTTCGTGATTGCTAAAAAGCACACTAGTAGAGTTTGTTGTCATTCGGCCGTCATTCTTTAACAGGATAAATTATTACTTATTTCTTCAAATAGTAATAAAAATAACTGATGTTAATATCACTATTTGAACAAATTAATAATAATTTATGATATTGAAAAATAACATATTTTCCAGAAAATTTCGAAGCGTCATTTTCATTTTAACTTTTATAATATTGATGATAGGCAGTAGTGGTTAACAATATTGAATGGCGACATAATATGTTTGGAAAAATTTCGAAGCTGGAGTTTTATCTCAACTTTTATGATAATAAATATATTTATAATAATAATAATAATAACAATAATAAGTATAAGTATAAGAAAAGTAATAATGATGAATCATGTGGATTATTAATATATGTTGTTGGAAAATTGGAATCTGAATTTCTATCGAACGTACATCAACGTCTGACGAGCAAAAAAAAACAGTATGAGGCAAAAAATTGTCTCGCTTTGCAGGAACTACTGTTCAGAGAGTACGAGCAAGCGTGCGAGGAGAGCGGGGCGTGCAAGATGCTGTCGCAGAATCAGAGAGCCGGTACAGTGGCGAAAACGCGTTGCATAAGGGAATGCGTCTCGCCTTCGTGTTACAAAGAAATTTATTTGTTCGACCAGGTAGGGAGACTTGTTGAGCCGGCATATACGTTTGGAAGGGAAAAAATTGAGCAATTTTGAGAATTTTTTTAAACCAAGAAACGATTATTCTACATTTATCAAAATGTAGGTATACTTTAACAGTATATTTAAGTATACAAAGCAATTTTTTAAATTCATTTATCATAAAACAGGCGGAGCTCTGGCAGATTCGTTGCCACGGAAGTTGCGGGGACGGGTTGAAATTCCGAACTTTGATTACTCCGACGGTTTAAAATTCCGAATTTTAATATTTCGAAATTCAAGATGGGGCCGGGTTGAAATTGCGAACTTTGAATGATCAAAACGCTCAAACTCCGAAAGAATTTTACACGAAAGACCAAAACTCCGAAGAATCTGAACACCGTCGAAACAATTCGGCTGTGGAAGTTTTTAAAGCTTAAATTTTTCAGTAAATTGGCGCGCAGTCTGGCTTCGCGTAAATTTTGATTCACAGAAAAAATCAATTTTCTTCAGTTAGAACATGTATAGTCCTATTTGACAGTAATTAAAATGAAGAAAATGGAAATTTAAGGAGGTTGGAGCGTTAGCCACAATCCAAGGTTAAATTTAATAAAAGATACATGTTATTGTTTACATAACACTTTGTCTTTGAACTTTTTTGAACTTTTGATTTTTTGAACTTTTTTCACCACCAAACACCAGAGATAAAAAATGGTTTAATGTACGTAATTTAACGTGCGGTTAGATGGGCAAGACTTTCACAATAAAGGTTATGTAATTTTTATTGTTATTTAGCACCAAGATAAACCATTTTTAACAACGGATTAACGCAAACTGAACCTTGGTGAACATTTAGAAAAAAAAATCCTCATCTTGCCCATCGTAAACCATGGCCCATAATCTCGTGACGTAAATATGAATAGGCATAATTACGAATTACTCAAAATTTCATTGTGAATTGTATAAAACATTCGTTGTCGTAGTTTTTTGATAATAATCATCGATAATGTTATGCTTTTTCAAGTTGGTAGTAACACAAAAGTTTTGCTACTTTACGTAATAAAAATGTTAAAATACATAATTTTGCCCTTTAATTATACATTTAAAAAGATTAGCATATATAGAATAAATCTGTACCTCGTATGCATGTTTTTGAGGTTCATTGAAAAAAAAATGAATAAACCGTCGATTGACTCAACTGAATCGCTACAACCTCCTTAAGAGAATGACATACATTTACAAAAAAAAATCAATATTTCACGAATAAAATGTCTATAAAATTTGGATAACAAAAGTAGTTTTTTTTTCGAATTTTTCAGAAACAATTTTCGTCAAGCAGAAGGTAGCAATGTTATCAATATTTCTACCAAGTTTCAACTCAATCGGCTTAATAGTTTTTGAGTAATCCTGCACGTCAATTTTGCAAATGGAGTTTTGAGGAAAACGCGTTTAAAGTTTACGCCCGCTCCGAATTCGGGCCGTGAGGCACAGCGTTGACGAGCTGTACAGTTTAAAGTTTTTCGAATTTCGCTTTTAGACTTTGGGAAAATTTTCTACATATCCAGTTTTATCGTTTAAAGAAAAAAAAAAGAAATCGATTTTTCTATCGTTGTAAATGTATATCCCGCCTTAAGCGATAATTAAAAATCTCTGTCTCTCTCTCTCTATAAATAAATAAATCAATAAAATTAAATAAAATTATCAATCAATAAATATATATTGTAAATAAATAAATCAATATATATATATATATATATATATATATATATATATCGATTTCTTTCTTTCTTTCTTTCTTTATATACTGAAATATATTGAAATTTAAATGAAGCTTAAAACTTGCACGCTGCTCGGTTTTCCGATAAGCTATGTTCATCACTTTGAGCATTGCTTACGGGTCGTTCAAAACAAACACCGGATTTATTTCGTACAATATGTTCGAAATCAATGACAAAAGAAAAAGAAAGTTCAGATGAAACGGCATTGTTTTCGAACGTAGTATATGATTCTGTTATTTAAAAAAAAAACTATTTAAAAAAACTAATTTCTCATTAAAATCACCTTGACGTCCAAAAAAAACAAAAGAAGCCATTTTACTCGTCCTTCGTATTCACTCGACACGTATTTAAGCGACTTTCGTCTACATCTGTGTTTCAGAGTTATTTCGATGTCTCAATATAAACGACGCTCTGTACAACGTATATACATTTTTTTGAGCTTGAATAAGCAGAGTTATCTGGCGTAAATGCGCAGTGTAGCCCCTCGAATCAATGATTCTTATTTCCAATGCTTCACGTTCGAGTACCCGTCAAAGAGATCTAGAAACGTTTCTTTTCAGTTGGAAGAAGGTGAGATCGACGTGAGACTGAATTCCTTCAAGGGCTGCTTCATGCAACGAAACGGTAGACCAAGAAAGTAGCGAGAACTCTTCAACTCTCAACTGCGGGAGCTCCTATAGCCGTAACAATTTTTATCTCTCGAGTAACGACGAAATCGAGGCGTCGAAACGAAGAAAAAAACATGCCAACACCGTCGTCACGAAGAAGCCCGATCTAATGAAAAAAAAAAAAAGAAAAAAAAATGGAAGGAGTCCTTCAAGGCCAAGCTTTGCCGAGGACGCGAATTATATTGTGATATTTATATCAAGACGCACAATTGCACGACACATCCGATACAATAATTATAATACTACACACACAGGGTGTTTGGCGCATGGACCAACACATTTTTCTGGTGGGGATTGGAGAGGGGGGGTTGGCTGCTAATTTTTTCACCCTTAGACCCTGTGTCATAAGTGTCACGGTAATTGAGATATGATTTTTTTTTCGTTTGCTCTAAATACCCGAAATTTCGCCATTAAATCGTCATAACTTTTTTATTTGTGGTTGTAATAGCACGAAATAACTTTTGCTGTACTCTGCAATGTATGTTTATTATAAATAAATCATCGTTTGATACAATTGGTTTTAAGAAAGTGACTCTTGAGCTTCCCGTCTTAAGAATGTGTAAATGCATGAAAAATGTGAACTTCTAAATTAATTATAAAAAAACGTATTCTCTTTATTTTGACCACATGATGAATGATTTCTATGACATGTGGCATACCGTTGGAAAGGGTATAAACTAGAGGACTTTTTAAAACAAAGCTAAGTGCAAAATAGCTTATAGTTTTTTTTTATAATGAATTGAGAAAACGATATTTTTCATACATTTACGCAATTTTAAGAATTTGGAAACTCATGAGTCATTTTCTTGAAACCAATTGTATAAAATAATGATTTATTTATAATAAACATACATTATAGAATACAACAAAAGTTATTTCGTGCTATTACAACCACAAACAAAGAAGTTATGACGATTTAAAGGCGAAATTTCGAGTGAATAAAAAAACGAAAAAAAAAAATCATATCTTAATTACCGTGACACTTAGGACGTAGGGTCTAACGGTGAAAAAAGTAGTCAACGACCCCCCCCCCCCCCCCTCAATCCTCCAAAAAATTGTGTCGGTCCATGTGCCAAACACCCTGTATGTGTATATATATATATATATATATATAAAAGGTATTCCACGCGAATCCGGTGGACTTTATCCCTGACCCCCGCCGAATCGATTAATTTTTTTTTCATCTCATTCCTTTGACTCTAAAAGATACCCAGAATTTTATTACATTTTTCGAAACAAACCTTATTTTCAAAAAAACTCCAAAATAAAACGCCCCGAAAAAAATCTGAAAAAATTCCCAAACATGCGTGAATATATGTAAACATTTTCAAACTATCACCTACAGTGAAAGTTTGATTTTTTCAGCGCTTTCTGAGCGATTAACGTTTTAAAAAATCCGAAAAATTCAAGAATCGCTTACTTCGGGCGGATACTTAAATATTTTGATACCAACAATGAATTTTTTGACAATTTTTTAATAACCGAATCACTATCATCGACCTTGAACAGTTAGCAGTCAATTTTTCGGATTTTTTTAACGTTAATCGCTCAAAAAGCACCAAAAAAAATCATACTTAGACTGCGGATGATAGATTGAAAAAATTTACATATAATAACGCATTTTTGGGAACTTTGTCCGATTTTTAAATCGGGGGTTTTTTTTCGGAGAAATATTTTTTTTTGACTAAGGGTTGTTTCGAAAAATGTAAAAAAATCAGGGTGTACTTTAGAGTCAATGGAATCAGATTTAAAAAAAATAAATCGTATTGGCGGGGGTCAGCGAAAAAGTCCACCGGATTCACGTGGAAAACCTCATATGCATGGTGTACCTCTTATCTCTGCCACCCGGATTAACTCGGTAATTATCGACCTCGCAAAAAAAATGTTCCAGACCAAAGTTGTACGGTGTGAAGGGGGCCATCAAATGCGACCAATTTTTTATATTTCTGTGGAGGCGCTTACGCACAGTGAAGGTCACCTCCACTTTTTAAAATGGAATGGTACATTTTTTTCAACCTTCTTGTGGAGCACCTCAAGCCGAATAAAAGACATTGGGGGGGTCAAAGTCGTTCAAGGTCATTCAAGGTCAGTATCGACGATACAAATCTAAATATCTCGGATCACTACCAAATATTTCGTAGTGACCTTGACCTTGAATGACCTTGAACGACTTTGACCCCTAATGTTTTTTTATTTACCGTAAAACTTTTGTCTGGAATTTTTTTGTGTGACATCGACAATTACCAAGTTATTTCGTTTGACCGAAACAAGAGGGACGCCCCGCATATAATATGTATATATATATACATCAATATTACACGAATCATTATGAAATTTCAGCACTCGCGAATCTCCGTGAAACGGAATATTTTCTGCATCGCCCATAGACTATCAATGCCGAACTTCGTATTCTCGAACACTTGCCCTCAAAGTCCCATACGATTGTATCACGAATAAAGCAATTGCAAAGTCTCTCAGAGAAAATTTTCTACCTTATCCGAGTTCGTTTGGGTTTGTTTCTTCGAGAAAGCATCTGAAAGGAAATGCTCCACCTCACTTGAGCATCATTCACGTCCCTGTCCAAATTGTCCCAATTTTATGGTTACGAACTTTTGTTTTTATTTTTTTTTTATTTCAAACGTGTTATATAAATTATCATACAAATACAATAATCATAATAATAATAATAATATATTATAAATGTTAAACAATCCTGAGCAATAACTCTACATAATAGATAATGAATTATTAACCGCTAGAACGAATTCGTAATTGTATACATACATATATATGTATATATATATATGTGTGTGTGTGTATTTATAAATGTAGAATAAACCGTTAATCGTGTAACTTTATAAACAATCGATTTTCTATAAGAGAGGGAGAGGATTAACCGGGGCTAATTTATCAACTCTTTTGCCCTCCCACTCGTTCGCTTTTACGTTCTCTCTTTCTCTGTCTAAGTTGCAAACTTCATAAACTATACATTATAAACATTCAAATAATTTCGTAACACTCTAGTTAAAAAAGAAAAACACTTTTTACACGATTGAAAAAAAAAAAACGACATTCGAAAATAAAAGTTTCGAAATTTCGATATTTATAACAACCCAACGCGTGCTCCGATATCTCTTCTGTTTTTTCTTCTTCTTTTATATGCACCTATGTATGAAGAAAAGTCGGGGGGGGGGGGCTAAATTTATCCCTAGGTGAAGGGTTGACGATAGAAACAACAAAGAAAAAACAATTTTAAAGTTGTATCATGCGAAGGAAAAAAATACTCGCTTGCGAATTTTTAACGCGATTTCGTTGCGACGAGGTACGAAAAGGAGAAGGAGAAAAAAAAGACTCTATTCTGCGCGAAAAAAAAAATCGGCTCGTCACGTACGCGTGTACTGACCATGTCGTACGAGTCTTCTTAGCACACTTCGAAATCCACGTTTCTCAATGGAGAAACGTATATTTTATTGTTTTTTATTTTTTTCCCCTAGTATTTGTCAATCCAAGAAGAAAAAAATTGTCTGATATTTCAGCTCTTTTTTGATGGTTGAAACAAAAAAAAATGTTCAGCCGGACAGCTTCGGGAATAAATTGTCAGTCTCCGGAAAATTCTGTTCCGAATAAATTGTTTTTTATCACCTTACGCAAAACGAAAAAAGAAAATGTTTGCAATTGTTCCGTAGCGAAGAAATCAATGGTTAAATAGTTGGTTTGTTTGTTTGCTTGTTTGTTTGTTTGTTTTTTTTTTTTTTTTCGTTTCATCACTGTAAGCCTCTTCATTTTTTGACGATTTATCGTTTTTCGCCTTTTTGCCGTCTTCCTTCCTCTTCAACACCGCACGAGACGAGAGTCCGCTGATCACAGCTCGAATCTCTTTTTTCTCTCAGCGACCATGCCCACTGCGGGGAGTGGGGGGTAGAGAGAATTTTGGTAACCCGGTGTTGGAGTCGAGGGCAGGCTTCTGCAACTTCTGCCCGACCACCTCACTGATGGAGACCTCATCAGCTCTGGAATTCCAAAAGAATAGCGGGAAAGCCGAATTAATTGTCAACTTTTTTATTATGAACGTTCCATTGAGATAGGGAATTTCGTTTTTATAGGGCAAAAAATCGAACAGGAGGCAGTTTTTCACGTTTCAGTATTTTAGTCAACATTTTGAAAGGAAATGTAAGATGGAGATGCTAAGGACATTAATAAATTTATCCAAAAATGATAAATAATTAAGATATTCCTTTTTCGAAGGGCCGCTTTTTGTGAAGGCATGAGGGGGGCCCTTTTGAATTATTCGTAAATTACAGTGGCGCTCAATAAAAATAACGTACAATCAATAATTATACCAAACGATAAACGGGAATAAAAAAAAATTGCTCTAATTTAATAGATTTAGAGATTTTTACATTTTCTCTGAAAAGTCGCGGCTTCGAAAATTTTTCTGCCAGTCACATACTGGCAGAATTTTCGAGGCTTAATTTTCTAAGTTTTATTATCAATATTGTCTTTAAACATTCGGTGACCTCCTGTTTTTATTGTCGTTACGGAATCTTTAGAATTTCTTACACGCGTAAGCAGTTTATATCAAGCTTCTAGAGTTATTTAGTGTGTAAATTATTAGATAGAAATGTGGCCAGCCTGTCATCTCCGTAAAGTGTCGTATAAATTAGACGATTTTTCGATTCGTAATTTTTGGCTAAAAGTTCGGTAACTTGGCTTGAAATTTTACCAGTATACTGGGATGCATTTTTACTTGGTTATAGCCGAAAATAAGGTAATTATTAAATATTCAAGTTCGTGAAAGGAATACCTTAACGGATTGGTAGAAATAGTATGAAAAAAGGACAGAATTTCTTTTTGATGTAAATACTTTTTATATTCCCAATTTTTTTTGGAATGCTGAAAATATGTGTAATATTCTACTAATATTTTCTAAATGCTAGGAACTCTTCGAAAACACTGAAAATACTTTTAGAAAATGCGAAAAATACCAAAAAATACTAGATAAATGGTGAAAACACTCTTGAAAGCTAGAAATACTAAAAAGCTTACGAAAAATACTCCAAAAGTATACAAAAATGTTTAATATACTTCGGAAATTTTCAAAAATGTTCTCAAAAGTGTTAGAAATACCAAAAAATATTAGATAAATAATGAAAACGCTGGAAATACTAAAAAAGATTGCTAAAAATACTCCAAAAGCAGGGTTACAAATAATGCATTATTTTTTGTAATGCATTAGCGTTTTCGTTACTCATTACTTTACATTTTGTAATGAAACAAAATTTCATTACCCATTACATTACATTTAGTAAAGTAAAAAGTTCCCATTGCTCATTACATGACTTTTTGTAATGCGAACAATTGATATTACTCATTATATTGAATTTTGTAATGTAAACAATTTTCATTACTCATTACATTGGAATTTGTAATGTGAAAAATTTACATTCCTTGTTACATTACATTTTGTAATGTGAAATTTTTACAAAGTCCAATGTAATGGGTAGTGGAATTTTTTTACTTTCCAAAGTTCAATGTAATGAGTGATGGAAATATTTTACATTACAAAATATAAGGTAATGAGTCATGGAATTGTTTCACATTACTAATGCAATGCAATGCAAAAAATCTCCATTACCCATTATAAGGTAATGAGGATAATTATTCGTTTCCCATTAGGGGCAGCGTTTCCCATTTTGCACTGGGTCGATCTGACCCGATGAGAAACGAACAATAATCCATACTACCTTGCAACGAGTGATGGAGATTTTTTACATTACATTAGTAACGTGAACAAATTCCATTACGCACTACCTTATATTTTGTAGTGTAAAAAATTCCGTTACTCGTTGCATTAAATTTTGTAATGTAAAAAATTTCCATTACTCATTACATTCCATTTTGTAATGCGAATGTTTTACATTACAAAATGCAATGTAATGAGTAATGCACATTTTTACATTACAAAATCTAATGTAATGAGTAACGGCAATTGTTTACATTACAAAATATAATGTAATGAGTAATGGATTTTTTTTAGATTACAAAATGTAATGGGTAATGAAATATCGTTTCATTACCCATTAAAAAAGTAACGAATAATGCATTACTGTTTCATTACAAATTTCGCAACCCTGTCCAAAAGTATCAAAAATGTTGAATATACTTAGAACACTTACAAAAAAATTCTAAAAATGCTCAAAACACTACAAAAAACTAAAACATCCCAAAAAATGCCACCGATCCTTCAAAAATGTGAAAATAATTGCACAAAAAGCAGACTGAAGTGTCAAACCTGCAACGGAGAGAGCTGAGGGTTCCGGGGTGAGGCGGGATGTGTAACGAGAGTTGGTATTGATGGCGTGTGCCTTCTGCCGCTGCTGCTTTTCACTTTGCTCGTTCTCCTGCCACTGGACGCCAGGTTTCCTGACTCGCATCGGTGCTGGGCAACCTTCGTTTCATACACATTTTTTGCCTTCATTTCAATGCATTTTTTTTTTCATCGTAGAGATTTTCCGTTCAATTCACACGAGAGTCAGAAAGAACGACAGTTCGTGACGATGTTAATTTACAGAAAGAAAGAGACAGAGAGAACGAAGTTGTTAGATAAAAAATTGCCCGTGGAACACAACAAGTTTCAATTACGCAAAAACCATAAGTACAATTTCCAAAAAACCGAATAAAAGTGTCAGAATTCCATAATAAAAACAGCGTTTCGATCTAATATTCACGATTATTAATTATCACTTCGTACAAATTGATTATATCCGAGTAGTATTACAATTACTGAGACAAAAAGGCCTTATAGTTTTTGATTATCGTACGTACGTCGGGAAATTTTGGGAATTCTCGCGCCGACGTTTTTGAGCTTTTTTTGGATTAGTAAAAGCTTTCGCACACACAGAGCTACAGTTTTTTTTTTAGTCCTTACGTGTTAGTTGAACATTCTTCAAGCGCACCTCACAAAATAGTCATCCACCAGGGTTATTCGAGGGGTGTTAGGACGTTGGGCGAGCGGGACAACGATTGCAAAGCCGGAAGCACTGTTTCGATGGAAAAAAAGACAGAGTACAGTTGAAGGACGAAGACTGGAGTGGGCCTTTTTCATCTTTGCGATTTTCTACCATTCTCGATCGGTAAGCGACAGTCCATACAACGTCAACGTCTCGAGAGTCCGATTGGCCGATTTTTTTTAGTACCCCAGGTCTTTAAACGCGAGCGCGAGAGAAAACGACAGCACAGAGTACGCAACGGAAGAGTCGAAGGTATCCTCGGAAAAGAGTTCGAGCAGCCGACGAAAAAGCTCGCAGAGGAGAGAAAAAAGGTAGATTTTGCTTTCGTGCGAAATTACGTTTAGTACAGTCGTGCTGTTGCTGAAAAACCCCTCAATCGGAAAAAATTAGAAGAAGGGTAGTTTTTTGACAGGTGGTTTTGTAGGTGCCGCGGCTGCTAAATTCAAGTTTGCCTAAAAATAGGGTTTTTTAGGGGATGAAAGGAGATGGAGGTGGATTAATGCCAAACTACAACCCTCACGAGGTCGGCGCCGTGAGACAAAATGTGCAGAAAAATCCGGGCTTTAGTTTTGTCCACAGCGCCGAAGTCGTGGAAGTTCATTTTGGGAGTGAAAAAGTGGGGTGAAATTTTGAAAAATCAGTTTTAACTCAATAACTCTTTAGAAAAAAATCGTACACTTTTTGTTGAAATGGGAACGTTGTAGCCTTTGAAAAGACGCGACGGTCGAGCATTTGATCATCACTCTCCGATAATATCTTCACCGTTAAAAAAATGGTTAAAATACCGAACTAAAATTGTTTATTGCATAATTCAAAAACAATCGATTTTTCGGGTATGATTCAAATGTACGAAATGTAGAGAATAATTTTCTCTATATTTTCGTTTCTCTGAACCACCCTTGAATTTGCATTTTCCAACCCCTCTCGGGAGTTGAAAATTCAAAATGAAATTCTGCGAAGACTATTGACCGCACGAATTCACCGCCGTGGAAGAATTTGTAGCTTGAACCCACAGCCACATTTTTGTCCACAGCGCCAAACTCGCAACTCTTTATTTTCGATCAATAGTTTTCCCAGAATTATATTTTGAATTTTCAACCCCTGAGAGGGGTTCGAAAAAGCGAAATTCACGGGTCATCCATAGGAACGAAAATGTAGAGAAAATTATTCTCTACATTTCGTACATTTAAACCATCCCCGAAAAATCGACAGTTTTTGAGTTATTCGATAAAACATTTTTTTGTTTTAAACTTCAACAATTCTTTCGGGAGTGAAGATATTATTGGAGAGGGCTGATAAAATACTCGATCGACGCGTTTTTTAAGAGCTACAACGTCCCCATTTGAACAAAAATTGTATGAATTTTTCCTAAAGAGTTATCGAGTGAAAAATGATTTTTCAAAACTTCACCCCACTTTTTCACCCTCAAAATGAACTTCCACGACTTCGGCGCTGCGGACAAAAATAAAGCCCGGATTTTTCTGAACATTTTGTCTCCCGGCGCCGACCGTGTGGGGGTTGTAGTTTGGCATTAATCCACCCCTGTCCCCTTTCATCCCCTAAAACAAACCCTACACCCCGATTTTTCGGCAAACTTGGATGCACCCGCAGCACCTACAAAATCACCTGTCAAAAAACTAGCCTTCTTCTATTCTTTTCCGATTCCAATATACAACACGACTGTACTAGTTGGAGGATGGACGAGTATTTTTTTTTTTCCGTGTCCATTTTGCGTCTTTCATCGATCCTCTGTACCTTGATACTGATGGGGAAGACCCGTCCTCGGCCTCAGACTGTCCCACAGTGGCGATCTCATGCCATTCTTACTGTTATCGCTACTGTCCTCTGTCTTAACGTTAAACTGTCGCGAATTCGTGTACGGCAGAGATACCGATCTCAAACGCTCGAGTTTGTACGAGAAGTTGTTCTTCCGCGAGGTTTTGTCCTCGGACATCGTTTTACGAAGATTCGGAGATCCGGGACGAGGTCTCGTACGGTCGAGGGAGGCTTTCGCATCGTCGAGCCTCGGGGCTCGGTTATTGCTCGTCGTCATCGAGCTCGGCTCGTCGCTGCTTCTCGCTGAATTCGGAAACGACAACGTGGGCGAAAAGTAGCCCAGCGGGCTCAAATTCTTCGCCCCCTCGCACGAAGACTTATCGCGCAGCTGTGCCTCCCCATGCTGTTAGTGAAACAATATTTTCTTATTTCCAACGCTTCCTCGTCTGCCCTTGCGAGCCTTTTTTTCCGTCATCCGACAGTCCGGAAATCACGTCTTTATCGCGAAATTTGGCAATATTTTTTTTTTTTCGTTAATTTTCAAATCTAGGAGGGACGGTGTCGGAGAGGAGCCGCGGCTTTGGCGATCTCCCATGGCAAGCAGCGTTGGCCTGGGCCGATACTTGGATGGGTGACCTCTCGGCCGCGCTCTGGACGCTCAGGCTACCGAGCGGCCAGCCAAGGACTTTTATCGACACGGGTTTTCCACAGTTTCCCTGTGCCCTCGTGCAAAGTAGTGGGCAAGGATGGATGGAAATACATGGAAATTTATGTATGTAAAATATATGCAGAAAATATATGCTACATATATATATATATCGGTCGCATATATAGTGACGAAAAATAGATTAATACGTATATATTCAGTATATATGCACCAAATATATGACGCATATATGACCCATATATTTTCGATATATTTTTCTGACGAAAAAAAATATATGCTACGTACAAACACTATATATGACGATGCATATATGAGGCATATACGACGCATATATTTCCGATATATTTTCAATGTATTTTTTTGTCAGAAAAATATATCAAAAATTGATGCGTCATATATGAAGCATACATTTTTGATACATATTCCTATTATAATAGTATAAACACTATTACAGTTAAACTTAATAAAACTTAAAACTTAAACTTAAAAAAACTGAATTTACAGTTAAAATACACTATTACATATAAACACTACATACTGATATGCTACGCATATATGTAACATTTATGCAGTATATATGTGGTATATATGCAAGGTATATGCTACATATATCATTGATATATGATACATTGATATACAGTAATACCACGCATATACATCTCATATATAAAAATGTTACGAAAATTAGAATTTGGCACATATATGCAACATATATTTTCAATATATGGCATACATTTCACATATATTACAATTATTAATAAATTAAATTTGCAGTATATTTTTGCGTACATAAATTTCCATGGGGGGAGTAGCTGCGGGCAAGACTCCGGGGAGGGCTATGGGGAACTGGAAATGGTAAAGTGGCAAATGTGGGGTGGACGTGGAAGGGCATTAGGGGGGGGGGTGAAATTCCAAACTTTGAATGCTCCGACGGTTTAAAATTCCTAATTTTAATGTTCCGAAATTACGAGTTTCGTCAAGATCGTGCCAGCGAAAGTCTACACAGTTGACTGTACATGATGTAGAACGTGTAACATTGTCTGGAAAAATTTCAAAATTGCGTAAAATCACTTCTTAATAAAAAGAAAATCTTGAAATAATTCGTCGATTTATTGAAAATTTTGAAACTTTAAAAACTTCCACAGCCGAATTATTTTGACGGTGTTCAGATTTTCGGAGTTTTGGTCTTTCGTGTAAAATTCTTTCGGAGTTTTGATCTCTCGGGGTAGTATTCTTTCGGAGTTTTGAGCGTTCTGATCATTCAAAGTTCGGAATTTCAACCCGGCCCTGTTCAGATTTCCGGAATATCGTCTTTCGGGTAAAATTCTATCGGAATTTTTATCTTTCGCGGTAGTTTTTTTTTTTTTGAGTTTTGAGCGTTCTGATAATTCAAAGTTCGGAATTTCAACCCGGCCCGACATTGGAGTCTCGAAAGCCCGCAGGAGCAAACGAAGAAACATTTTGAGAATAATAATAGTTGTAGAATTATTCCTAAATGGCTAATGAAATTTAACGGGCTACATCTACCTAGGTGGGTCGAAAAATAGCAATTTCCAAAAATGTTTTTATTCGATAGTATCACCTTTTAGCTGTATTCCCTGAAAATTTCATTGAAATATTCCCAAAATTGAATGAGCTGCAGCTTCTAACGGTCGGCTGGACTGAACAGGAGGTAGTTTTTTATGTTGCAGTATTTTAGTAAACGTTTTGGAAGAAAATATAAGATAGAGATGCTAAAAACATTAATAAATTCATCCAAAAAATGACAAATACTTAACGCATTGGTAGAAATAGTACGAAATAAAGACAGAATTTCTTTTTGATGTAAGTATTTTTAATATTCCTAAAATATTTTATAAATGCTGAAAATATGTTTAATATTCTCCTACTATTTTATAAATAGCAGGGACTTTTCGAAAAAGATGAAAATACTCTTTAAAAATGTTAAAAAATACTATATAAATGGTGAAAACACTCTCGAAACGCATAAAATCCTAAAAAAAGCTTACGAGAAATACTCCAAAAGGATGAAAAATGTTGAATATACTTCGAAAAAATTCAAAAATCTTCTCATAAATGCTAGAAATACCAACCAATACTAGATAAATGATAAAAACACTTTTGAAACGCTCAAAATGCTAAAAAGATTGCTGAAAAATACTTCGAATTTTTTTAATTCGATAGTATCACCTTTTAGCTATATTTCCGGAACATTTCATTAAAATATTCCTAAAATTGAATGAGTTGCAGCTTCTAACAGTCGGGTGGGCGAATGAGCAGCACCATACTTCAAACTTCAATCCCGCTTTTGTAGAAACACTGTTTCCAAAGTCGGTGGACATGATATCTCGAGAACCACTTGATGGATGATTTCCAAATTTACAGAAGATACGACGAGAAACATTTAAAGGTCGTTGACGATCTCACCTTTTTCCAAATCGATCTTCATTTTTCGATAGTTACGTAAAAATGAAAACTTTATTCATAGAATTTGTATGCTCGAGCTTCATTTCATCGCCGCGTTGTTAAAAAAAAAAGATTCGAAAAATCGATGATCGTTAACTACTCGTATGTATAGTTAAGGGCGGGGTAAAGTATTTAATTTTTTTTTTCATTTTTTAAATGAATGCATAATATATCAAGAATATTGTGTTAAAATTTCAAGTCGATCGGAGTAAAATTGACGAAGTTATGAGTATTTGAGCGTCTATTGCTCCATGCCGATCTCTTCTCTTCTGCGTTTTTCAAACCGTTTTTCTGAGACTTGTCATATTTGAAGTCCGTGTGCACGATAACTCAAAATCTACTGGACCAATCGCTTTGAAATTCTGCACAGTACTTCTTCACATAATTCACCAGGTATTGTCGAGAGCTTTTTTGTTTTTGTTTTTAATAATTACTAATTTTTCAACAACAAATTAGCTGATTTTTTTAACGAAAATCGGGTTTTTGGCTCCCAAGTGCTACGAAAAATCGAAAAATCGAAAAAAAAAATCCTCCCGTCATTACCTCGAAAAACATCTCCTTTAACAAATGCATTTTGATTTTTTTGTTTCAAATGATTCTGTTGCGAGTTATGGTGCACACCGCAAACCAACTTTTTTTCGAGGCGCCTCCGGGGTTTAATTTTCACTCGCTCAATTTTGAATATTTTGCAATGCAAATTTAGGAGAATGTTGTTCAAATGTTACTTTATTATATGTAAATTTTTCAATAAACGAACACTATTCGTTACGCCAAAAAAAAATCTTAAAAACATGCCTTTTTTTCGCCGAATTAACTTTACCCCGCCGTTAACTTGAATAACCCGTTTGGTTTTTCGATTTCGGATCGACCGTTCAAGCTGGAGAGTGACCACCGCCAAACTTCGCGAAAAAAATTTCATCATCTGCTGGCGGCCATCCTTTTGTTGTTTTTCTGTTTTTTTTTTGTGATTTTTTTAAAGATCTTAACATATGTACCTTTGTGTTAAAATAAATGCGTTTCTCTTTCACCCACCGATTCCCACAAAAAAAAATCGGAAATTGGCAATTTTTTTCGGGCCTTAAGGTAGATGTAGCCCGTTAATAGTCTCGAGAGCATCGACAGCAAAGTCGAATAAATTATCTCAGTTCAGATGTCGCTTCGATATTTTCAACGTTCGCACGGATAACATTGAATTCGCGTCGCGCACGCGATCGCCAATCCGACGAGCACAAATTGCAGCAGGTACAAGTCGAAGGATGAATTCGAGAGCGCGGTAATTACGGGCTGGCAATCCCGAGATAATATGCAATCGCATGTTATGGCCAAGGTCTCGTTGGGCCGCGAGTCGACAATCGCTTAGCCGTAGAGTTTCAAAAAAAAAAATACCAATAAAACGCAGTGCCAAAAAAAAAATCAAATAAAGTGGCGATATGTACAAAACGAGTGGAGGAAAAGCGCACCCGGAGCAAAAGAGAAACAGTAATCAAGTACCACACTCAACGCCAATAATTCTCGAGTACGTATCGTGCAAAACCCACACCATAATATGCAATTGCCCGGCTGAGAGTTGGACGGTAAAAAAAATAAATGAAACGAAAAAACGTCCGACTCTGAGCTCGTAAAAAAAAAAGAACAATTCGAACAGAGTTAGCGTGGAGACACTAGAGCTCGAGGATACGAAACTCGAAGATGGAAAAAAACGTCCGTGCAAATTTGTACATTTAATTGTGTTCGGTCACAGGCTGCAATTAAACTGATCCCATCGCGATGTAGCGACTTCTTTCGTTGATCTTTCTACTTTGATTATACATTTTTAAATATAGGTCCATTTTTTGCGTTACTTGCGCTTTTTTGGCTTACTTCACGACGAGTTGTTTACAATATGCGGTCTTCACTCGACGCTGAATATTGATTTTGTTTTTTTTACTCCTCGTTGAAGTGTTTTTCTTGTTGCAATTAAGGAGAGATATACACCTAGATGGTCGAAACAATCGATTAAGAAGCTATGAACATTCCGTTGACCGTAGAAGACCTACACTATGGGCCTGGTATCGATCATTCCATGTAAGTTGACCAATTTTATGATTTATTCATTCCCAAATTTTCAA
The DNA here is from genome assembly GCA_964007375.1 of Ophion obscuratus. Lineage (NCBI taxonomy): Eukaryota > Metazoa > Arthropoda > Insecta > Hymenoptera > Ichneumonidae > Ophion > Ophion obscuratus. The sequence continues at coordinate 15,871,328 of OZ023312.1, read as the reverse complement.
ACGCGATTTTCTCAAAACCACGTTTCTCAAATCGGTACCCAAAATTTCTCGAAAACCAATGAACCGATTGCCTTGAGGTTTTTGTGGTTATTCTATACACCATTATCTAGTACTTGTCATAGGATTTTTTTTCCGTTACTTAGTTTTTGTTTTATAGGCAAAATGATAACTAATTTTTGGCCCAAAAATCACTATTTATGTTCAAACGTCCGCCATTTTGTCATAAATCGATATTTTCAGAATCGGCTATGACAAGTACTGGATTATAGTATCTTATTTAATAATCTTTTTGGTTTTTTTCAGATGATTTTTGAAAAAACGCCAGTGGGTACCGTATACGCAGATTTTTTTACGACGCTCCAAGGACCATACAATATCCTTATATTTTTTAATATATTTTTTAATAAAAAATATTAAACATATTTTTGAATGTATATACTTTTAGATAATTAAAACCCCAATCCGAAATTTAAGGGGTTATCCCCACTTGCGATTTTGAAAAAATCGATTTTTTTATTGCATTTTTTTGAAGTATAAGTATCTGAGAATATGTCCTGAAAATTTCAAGTCGATCCGAACAGAATTGACTGAGATATGAGCGTTGAAAGAGAAGAATCCGTTGTGTAAACGACCTGAAATTGAAACTTTAAACGCGTTTTTCTCAAAATGGCATTTCTGAAGTCGGTGACCAAGATTACTCGAACACTAATGAAGCGATCTTCTTGAAATTTTGCAGGCTTATTTAATACATAAAAATGTAGTCTTTAATCGTTCGATTTTTTTTTTCGAAAAAAATGGCCGTTTTATAGCCAAAAAACGGCCGTTTTTTTTCGTTAAAATCGAACCATTAAGTTTGACTGTCCGCCATTTTGTGAAAAATGAATATTTTTTAAAATCCTTCGATTAAAGACTAGTTTATACTTATATTTGACTAAATCCATCCGCATTTTTTTTTCAGATGATCCACTTCGTCGCAATGTTGGTCACCGCCAACCGTGTATATAAAAACATTATTTCATTGACGGCCATTTGCCACTAAACAATGTAATATTTTTCAATAAAAAAATTACCGAAAGTTCTTCAAGATGTGTTCTTTAAGATGGTATATTGATCGATTAAAAAAGTATTGTAGTTTTCTTTAAAAAAATTCATGAAAAAGGCCTTTTTTGCGCTACAAGTGGGGGTAACGCCTTAAAATAATATTCCTTGAAAAAAATCACAAAAATTACCTTTTTCCGGCTCCTAGGTGTATATCTCCCCTTAATAGCTCAGCGAAAATTGACCTCGCATACACACCGACCAGTTTCCCAATTCGACGGTTCGTTTATTGCATAATTTTATAACCAAGGGACTTGACCTTAATTTGCAACAAACATATTGTAAAAAATCGAAAAATCCAACGAGTTACGACGATTTTTGTGAGCGGCCAAAAAAAAGTTAGGCATACTCATTTTTTCGCGATTTACTTCGCCCTGCTGCGATTCGCCCTTTTTTTTGCGTTTTTCTAGAAACTGTTTTATGAAATTGTGCAAGTCGTATCTCAAAATCTATTCGTTCGATTCAGTTCAAATTCGGACATCGCGTAGTTTATAACTCTATTGTATAATCCAATGATTTTTTAATTTGTTTATCCATTTGTTCATACCAAATTATTGAAGTTGTTTTGTTTAGTCGGAAATGGAAGTTTTTCTTCTACAGCTTGTCATTTTCTTTATTTTCAAAATTCCAAAAAAGTATCCGGCCATGCGAAAGTTTTATTATCATACTAAAAGTCTATTTTTTATTTTTTATTTCAGATCATCTTAGTTGCTAGAATCACCTACACATGTTTATCCATTTATTAATTTTAAAAAATCGTCAAAGTCCTTTCGTTTAGGTGAAAATGGAAGATTTTCTTCTATAGCTTGCCATTATCGTAGTTTTCAAAATTCCAAAAAAGTCTCCGGCCATACAAAAGTTTTATTATCATACTAAAAGTATATTTTTTATTTTTCATTTCAGATCATCATAGTTTCTAGAATCACCTACACATGTTTATCCATTTATCAATAAAACATTATTAAAGTACTTTCGTTTAGGCGAAAATTGAAGTTTTTCTTCTATAGGTTGCCAATATCGTAATTATCAAAATTCCAAAAAAGTATCCGGCCATACGAAAGTTTTATTATCATACTAAAAGTGTATTTTTTATTTCAGATCATCCTAATTGCTAGAACCACCTACATCGATCGGCCATGCAGCAACGTCGGCACTTTGTCCAAATGATAACTTCATTTTCTATCAATATTTTTCAACAAAAAACTCAAATTCTTTCGAAAGAGGCATTCGCGCGAGAAGTATCTTAAGGAGGTTGGTCAGCTAACGCGAAATAAAAAGAATTTACTGAAATTTATTGAGGATATTTGCGAACAGGTGTTACGACTCTGTGTAAAATTTCAAGTACTTAGTCTGTGTGATTGTTGAGCAATTAATTATTGAAGTTAGGCTCTTATACACGGGCGACATAGCAAAAGCTTCATGAGAACTCTAATACGACTGTCGCAACATAATAAAAATGGTACAAATTGAATGGAAATAGGCGGAAAAAATTATTGAGATTTTTATGAATAATTTCAACAAAGAGTACAGCGTTTTGTCAGTCTCGTTATCGAGATATTCGTGAAATAAAACAGGAAATTTCAGCTGATTCGCGTAAAACGATAAAGCGCCCTACGGCACGTGGCAACGCTGCAGTCAAGTCGGCCATTTCGAATAGGCGCCAAAATTTTAAGGGGTTACCCCCACTTGCGATTTTGAAAAAATCGATTTTTTTATTGCATTTTTTTGAAGCATAAGTATTTGAGAATATGTCCTGAAAATTTCAAGTCGATCCGAACAAAATTGACTGAGATATGACCGTTGAAAGAGAAGAATCCGTTGTGTAAACAACTGGCTAATTGAAACTTTGAACGCGTTTTTCTCCAAATGGCATTTCTGAAGTCGGTGACCAAGATTACTCGAACGCTAATGAACCGATCTTCTTGAAATTTTGCAGGCTTATTTAATACATAAAAATGTAGTCTTTAATCGTTCGATTTTTTTTTCGAAAAAAAATGGCCGTTTTATAGCCAAAAAACGGCCGTTTTTTTTTTTTCGTTAAAATCGAACCATTAACTTTGACTGTCCGCCATTTTGTGAAAAATGAATATTTTTTAAAATCCTTCGATTAAAGACTAGTTTATACTTATATTTGACTAACTCCATCCGCATTTTTTTTTCAGATGATCCATTGCGCCGCAATGTTGGTCACCGCAAACCGTGTATATAAAAACATTATTTCATTGACGGCCATTTGCCACTAAACAATGTAATATTTTTCAATAAAAAAATTACTGAAAGTTCTTCAAGGCGTGTTCTTTAAGATGGTATATAGATCGATTAAAAAAGTTTTGTAGTTTTCTTTTAAAAACTTCATGAAAAAGGCCTTTTTTGGCGCTACAAGTGGGGGTAACGCCTTAAGGGGTAAGGCCACTGTAAATTTTTTGAAAAATCGATTTTTTTTTATTGGCTTAAAAAATAGTTTAAACCCTCTAGTTTAAAAATCGTTTAAATCCTTTTAACTTCTTTTTTAAATTTTTTCCAATAAAAAACTATTCGCAAAACTTTAAACGCGTTTTTCTCGAAACATGGTTTTTCAAAATGGCACGCAGCATAACTCGAACAATTTTCATTTTTTTTACTTGAAACTTTAACCAGATGTGAACATTTACATTATCTTGAGAATGTCGATCGGAATTTTCAAGAACTTTATTTATTGATTTTTTATTAAGAAAAAACTTGCCGTTTTTTTCGTCAAAAATCAATTTTTTTTTTCAAACGCACGCCAAATCCACAAAAATTGATACTTTTTAAAATCCGATCGACATTCTCTAGCTGTAGCCCTCTAGATTAATGGTTTTTTTTTTTCGTTCTAGATTCAAAAGTGCACCAGTGGTGCTGCGTGCCGCGGAGCCCTGGAAGCAAAACATGTCCCGGGAAGATAGCTGTGGAACCGCCATTTTGTTTTTTTTTACTGTAAAAAAAATTTATAATAAAGTTTAATGTATGCCCGATAACACCATTAAAAGTTTTTTTTCAAATACCTTCAATTTCGGGAGCAAAAAATTAGTGAAAAAACCTTTTTTTTTGGGCCGTTACAGTGGCCTTACCCCTTAAACGCACAAACTATTGCTTCCTCGCTATAAATTTCTTACCGCGGTTTCATAAAGAGTATTTAAAGATTTTGAATAATTCTTTACAGAAGCTGCACTGCATGTGTTTCGACATAACCTTCAAATCAATTACGCGTCGTCCCTCGATTGCGCATTCATTTTCCGGCTCAACTACTTTTTCCCGCCGCTTTCCAGGTTGTACTTGCTCCAACCGTCGATTATACTGTTTTTCGGTTTGCATTTTTCTCTTCCATCTTTTCATTTTCACCGAACAAAAAAAAACGGAATTCGCGAGAGATGTTTGACAGCTACGCGCTCACGATGTGGCGTTCGTATCTGAGCTCGGTGATACCAGTTGCTGAGAACTAAATTGCGCGTTTACCACATTTCAACTTGGTTAATAACTTATTCGCGATGTCAGTAAACAAAAAAGATTAATAACAATTCTAAACAGTCAATTATATGCATTCCACATATTTATCAGCTGACATTTTTTTATTTTACGTAACAGAAAATGTGATTATTCGGGGTTGGCAGCCGTTACAGGCGCCCGTCTAGCATATGCAAAGACCCTGAGCAGCCTCCTTAAATAATTATTCACCGGCGTTTCTTGCTAACCCCAATAACTTTGTAAGCGTCAAATGTAAAGCTCTACACCCACATGTACAATGCTGAAGTTGCCATCGTCAAATTGCAACGAAGATTCACTTTCATCAATCTCTGACTCGTTATCATCGATATTTTTTGACAAATTTCGGCTACAACGATGACGCAAGCGTTTTTCCAATTTCTCAAGTTCTACAATCTGTATCCGCATGCGAAAAAAAAAACAAGAATTTTCGTTGCCTTTCAACGATGCAACCTCCAACATCATGTGCATCGGATGGGATCAGGTTGACGGCTGCCTGTGTGGAAGCCTCGATTGGCACATTTCCATCGACCGGATAGCGGAACACGAATTTCGGACTCCTTTACTCGGCGTGTCTCCGTGAGAGTTAGACTTTGTTATCCACAGTGGTGCGCAGCTCTCCGGGAATTAATTCTCGAAGCGTATACACGTATGTACCTTGAGCTGTTGCTGAAGACGATGTATCTCCTCGCGTTGCTCGGCAATCTCGTTGTCTCGTCCCCTCAACAATTGTATCGTATCGTTGATCCCGGGGTCGTTCGTCTCGAGAACGAGATGCGCCCTTAATTGTTTGTTTCTCGAGTCCAACTGCATTATGTGCTGCTGCGCCTGTGCCACTTGTTTCGTTAGGCTGCCAACTTTTTCCTCGAGGGCCGCCGATTCGACGCACTTCGACGAGTATTTGGACGACAGCGAGAGTATCTCTTGCTTTATCTCCTCCATCTCTTCCCTGCGGAACAATAGACAACTGCGCCTTAAAAAAGACAAAAACAACACACAAAAGCGTGTTAAAATGAAAATTGCATATTTTTCTTCTTTTTGGTTCAGTTTTTTTTCTTTCGTTTCGCAAATCGCGGAGAAACGCGATGGACCAACGAGGTTGACGAATCGTCGACACGCTGCGTGAAAGATTTAACATCAATAGCTGTTTTTAGATTGACGTAATGCCAAAGAAAATACTATGCGCGTGACATTCGTAGATATCGTTGAATCTGCACGTTTCTGGTAGGTGTATTGGTTTTTTTTTTTAATTAGATTATTACATAAGTAGGTTTTTGTGGTTAGTCTTAAAGTTGTGGAATTAGGCTACAGTGAAAATGACGAACACTCGCGCGTCGCTTGAGGCAACTCAAATTGAAGAGGAAGGTCCATTATATGGTCCAGAAATCGAAAATTGAACGTCTGAGGGTTATAACGATAGAAGAACGATAGTCAAACTTTAAACACGTTTTTCTCGATATTATGTTTTTCAAAGCGGTGTACACGATTTCTCGACATCTAATTAACGGATTGACTCGAAATTTGGTACACTTATTCAGTGTAATAGTAGTTTAGTTTTGACCGACGGTTTTTCTCAACATTTTTCTTTCGTTAGCTATTAACAATAATGATGTAATTTCACTTCGAGAAGTCGAAAAAAAATATTTAGTTTGTTATGTTGACTGAAACACGATACGAAAAAAAAGCTCGGTCAAGTCTTAGCCAATATTATCTATTTTAAGCGGAAAGTCGTTTTTTAAATTTTAATCAATCGGGTGGCCAAAATCAAGTACACTGTCGGGCCCAATCATGTTCACAGGTCCTTCACGACACTGTTTATTACTTCTTTATTTATTAATATTTTTTAATGAAATTTGGTGCACAACTTTTTTTATGTTTATGCAAATAAATATCCAATCATTTTTCAATAACCTTACTTATTCCTTTGAAATTGAAAAAAAAAACCTGAAATTCGTTTCGTCACAGTAGCCTAACCCCTTAAGTTAGTTAAGTCTAATAGTAGAATTCCAGTTATTCTGTGTAAATGTAATAGTAAAAAAGATTCTTCCTTCAGAGAAATTGACAACTAACAGTAACTCGTTTATAATAATAACAATAATAATGATACATTGTTTCAATTACATTTTCTGTTACAGAAATAAGAAAAAAGTACATAAAAAATTGCTTCTGCAAGAATAGTAATAATAATCAATCCAAACTTTTCTTATCATTAGTTGATCCGCATTAATCCATTATTTAGCAAAAGACACTTTGGTTGCAAACAAATAATAATAGCCTGAACAGCCATAATAATGATGACAATAATACGTTTTTTATATTAGTTTTTCTATACAGATTTGCAAAAAAATTGTTTTTGTTAAATAGTAATAGCAATAATAATTATTATAATTATAATAATCTATTCTCTTCTATTACTTTTTCTGTAGAGATTTATCATGTGAAAAATTAGTTTTTAAATAATAATGATGATAATAGCAACAACAGCAGTTAGTATCGACTGCTAATAGTAATTCTAAAGAATAAATAATCTAAAGAATAGATTATTATAATTATTGGGAGTACAAATAAGTCTCCGCCGTTTGACGAAAGATGGCCCCACCAGGAGGTTATGGTTAAAATTGTCAGATGTAAAACGTCATATCGTAAGGTTGGACATCTGGCAAGACCATAACCTCGAAATATTAGCGATTTTGTATCAGCATCGCATAATTTTTTTTCACGCGGAAATGTCGAGTTTTGAGCCGAATAAGCGTAATTTGCGGGCACGATGTAAATCTTTTTTACTTCTTTAATTTGAAGACATCTGCAGCTGAGGCGCATCGATTGCTTGTAGAAGCATATGGTGAGGCTGCTTTAAAGACATGTACAAGGTCAACATAACCTCACAATTTTTTCAACCCAATTTTCTCATAGATTGTTAATTTTTTCACGAAAAACACAGCATTAGGCTCTGAAGAATTTCCTGACGCAGAGGTTAATGATTTCTTTTTGCCCTAAATGTTATTCATCTCTGAGAAAACTGTTCGAAAATTTCAGCTATCTCTCTCACACTCATATGTCACGTGGTAGATCTTCTAGTTCGCCTTAAGTGAGAGAAGTTGTAGTGAGTAGTTTTAAAAGTACACGCTTCCGAAGTAACTTTCGTGGTGGCGCCGCACAACGGCTGCTGGCGGCAAAACTTATATTGGCGCATGGCGGTTAATTCAAACCACGGTCGTATATACAGGTCTGGGCACTCCGTTCAAAAATGCGTGACTCTAAGTGACGCCTCTATTTGCGCATTCCACCGCGGCGCTAGTGAAGGGGAGGCACTTTTGTTTATACCGCGTTTACGGGGCATGGCATGCACGTTGTTTGGTGACGGTCGTATGTACGTGTGGCCTAACCTCGTTTTGGCGGGGTGATTTCGAGTGTATCGTAGACACGGTTTTTATTCAATACGGAATAACAAAAGATGAGGTGTCTATATATTGCGATGCCGAAGCGGTGCATGATTCCGGGATGCAGAAGTGGACACATAAATAACCCGGAGCACGTCTCATTATTTAAAATTCCCAATGATGACTACTGATATTTTCTACTACTTTTCTACTACTACTACTAATGAAAGGAATGCGTGCTACACGTAAATTTCGAATGTTCTTCTTTTCCGTAAACGAAAAAAACTGTAATTGGATTGAGCGATAGTTAAATCGGCATATCCATGTCAAAGACGATGAGTATCATTAACTAACGGCTTATCGCTCATATTTTCGGTTTATGCTTTTAGTTTTTGTGTTCGACTAATTATTTAGGATGTATTAATTTTTCATCACAGCCACGTGAAGTGAAAGACAATTCGCATACACGCATACATCGCGCTCTGTCGCACATGCCTCCGAAATAGCAGCGCTCCACGCTTTTGCGGCCAGTTCCGCAAAGAGAGGCGTCAGATAGAGGCACGCTTTGGGCTATACGGAATATACGGGGGTGCCCAGACCTGTATATACGACCGTGGTTCAAACCGGCACAAACACGAAAGAGCTAGTCTTGAGATCTCACATTGTGAATGGAATGTGCTTGTAAATAAAATAAAATCGTGCAATGGGACTAATAACGATTACTTGCGATTTTCTATGTATCCTCATGACTTCCTTTCGCCCTACACGCATATCTAAATGTATGTGACGGAGAGAAAGTTAAGGGGTAAGGCCACTGTAAATTTTTTGAAAAATCGATTTTTTTTATTGGCTTAAAAAATAGTTTAAACCCTCTAGTTTAAAAATAATTTAAATCCTTTTTTTAATTTTTTCCAATAAAAAACTATTCGCAAAACTTTAAACGCGTTTTTCTCGAAACATGGTTTTTCAAAATGGCACGCAGCATAACTCGAACAATTTTCATTTTTTTTACTTGAAATTTTAACCAGATGTGAACATTTACATTATCTTGAGAATGTCGATCGGAATTTTCAAGAACTTTATTTATTGATTTTTTATTAACAAAAAACTTGCCGTTTTTTTCGTCAAAAATCAATTTTTTTTTCAAACGCACGCCAAATCCACAAAAATTGATACTTTTTAAAATCCGATCGACATTCTCTAGCTATAGCCCTCTAGATTAATGGTTTTTTTTTGTTCTAGATTCAAAAGTGCACCAGTGGTGCTGCGTGCCGCGGAGCCCTGGAAGCAAAACATGTCCCGGGAAGATAGCTGTGGAACCGCCATTTTGTTTTTTTTTACTGTAAAAAAATTTTATAATAAAGTTTAATGTATGCCCGATAACACCATTAAAAGTTTTTTTTCAAATACCTTCAATTTCGGGAGCAACAAATTAGTGAAAAAACCTTTTTTTTTTGGGCCGTTACAGTGGCTTTACTCCTTAATGAAATTGCGTACATTGTCTGCACACAAATTGTTTTTTTGCCACACAGCAAAATTCCTGTTTAAATTATTGTTTGCATAGGAAATTTGTATAAAGGATGTTGTAATATAGGCAGAAAACTTTACCGTAGTCATGATGTATCGGACGTTGTATTGATAATATTTGCTTACTCTGTTTTTACAACGTAAACATCATACGCGGTACTGTCATTCACGCAAACACCTGATTTAAATGGCGACCGGCATACTGCACTAGCAGACGAAAACCAATCTTAGTTTAGCCAAAACTCGCCGCAAGGGCTGCGCCACTAGAGTTACTTCGCAGGTGTGTTTCCAGGTTATGGTCTTGCCAGATATCCAACCGTGCGATATGACGTTTTACACATGAAGCCTAGATACCAGAAGGTTCAGCGAGGCCTTTCAACTCGTCCCCGAAAACGAGAACAAGAAATGATGGCGCTGGGGTGCTCCGGCACCTACGAGGGGGGACCCATAAGTTCCGGGAATTACGCTGTGGTGGGGAGGGAGAGTGGGGGAACCTATTCTTTGACCACTTGTCCGTTAGTGTCACGCCACCTGCGTCAGTGTGCAAAGTTGTGTCGCTGTGAGTGCATCGGTTCGGCTGTAAGATTTTTTTTAGTAAAACAACTGTTTACATTTCGGCGAAAACGTAATGGCAGATTGTCGAGAACAACGCGCGGCTGTCCCTTTCCGTGAAGCAATTTTTGACCAAAAACGCCATGACACCGATTGTCCACCCCCCCCCCCCCCCATACTCACCGGATCTAGCCCCCTGTGACTTCTTTTTGTTCCCCAGACTCAAAAGGAATATGAAAAGAAAGCGTTTTGCCACTGTGGAGGAGGTGAAACAAAAATCGCTGGAAGGCTTAACGGACATCCCGATGAGTGAATTTAAAAACTGTTTTGAACAATGGAAGAATCGTTTGGAGAAGTGCGTTGTGGTCAATGGCGAATACTTTGAAGGTGATCAAAATTTGATGTAAAAATATTGAGAAATAAAGAAGTTATGACGAAATTCCCGTTTTTTTGGGTCCCCCCTCGTATATGTATATAGATGAACGCTAAACATGGGTGCGATCTAATAAAGATCACAGATGATGTACCTAACCCTCATTAGTGTTAAGGGATAACACCACTCTAGGATTTTGGAAAGACGTTTTCTTTCCTAAAAATACTTTGGTGTAATAAAAACAATATGCAATTGGTCCTGTAGCAATTTTTTTAATTTAAAGGTTCAATTATCGATTTGGCCGCAGCGCCTTGGAGCGCGCCCTGAGTTGCTCGTACAACTTTAAACGCGTTTTTCTCGAAACCACTTTTTTCGATCTCTGAAGACGGATTACTCGAACACCTTTGCATGCGTCGATTTGAAATTTTGATCGCAGCTTCACAATTATATTCTTTATGGGAGCACGTAGCCGTTTTTGATTAAATGTAAACTTCTTCTTATAAACAATTTACTGCTTTTTTGGCAAAAAATCTATTTAATTCCTTCAAAGTGCGCTGTTTTTGCAAAATTTGAAAGCAAATTTCTGGGTATTCTCATAGCTAATAATGTGTAAATTATCATTTTTTTGGTTTTTGTTTCAGGTCTTATATTTTACGAGAAAACCGTTCTCCCGTGAAGCTATATGTAAAAAAACACGTTTTTCTAGATGGGGTGTATCGCCGCCATTTTGAGTTTAAGTTTGAGATCTTTTCTCGCTTTTGCGTTTTTTTTTCCCGAACCGTCATGAGCAAATTATGAATCGGCGGATATTTCGACGTTTGATGTCACGATCGGTCTGTCGTGAGGTTAGAAACTCATCCGATCACGTTCACCTCGTTGACCAATATATTACTATATATGGTCCGCTGCACCCCAGCGCCATCACTTCGGGACATTTTCGGGGACGCTTTTTTCAGCGCCTTTGCATTGCCGCTGAATTTCCTGGTATCTAGGCTCCATGGTCCAACCTTACGATATGACGTTTTACATCTGGCAATTTCAACCATAACCTCCTGGTGGCTCCATCTTCAGTCAAACACCGGAGACTCATTTATTAGGAGTACAACTTTGCAGTGACCGTTTTACTTAGAGAGCCACTGCGGCCGAAGTAGTGGCCCTAGCTCAATAAAAAAAGTGGCATTTTAAACTAGAGGCTCTGCCAATGTAACCAATTTAAAAAAGCTAACGGATACGTGTATGCATTATATAGTTATAGGCACTCAAACATGGCAACCTACGAGCCGAATTCTCTGCACTTGCGGGAGGTTATGATTTACTTCTTCAACATCAAGAAATCTGCGGCTGAGGCCCACCGTTTGCTTGTAAATGCTTACGGGGAGGATTCTATTAGTGAGAAAACGTGTCGGCGGTGGTTCATCGACGCCCAAACCGAATATTCACGGATCCAAAGTGATGCTGTGTATCTGGTGGGACCAGCTGGGCGTTGTGAACTATGAGCTGCTCAAACCATCCGAAACCATCACAGGGGAACTCTACCGACGTCAGTTGATGCGCTTGAGTAAGGCACTCAAAGAAAAACGGCCACAATTCAACGAAAGACATGACAAGGTGATACTGCAGCATGACAATGCCCGACCCCATGTTGCAAATGTCGTGAAAAAGTACTTGGAAACGCTGAAATGAGAGGTTTTATCCCACCCGCCGTACTCTCCAGACATTGCCCCTTCCGACTATCACTTGTTCCGGTCAATGGCACACGATTTGGCTAACCAGCACTTCGGTACTTACGAAGAAGTCAAAAATTGGGTCGATCCCTGGATTGCCTCCAAGGACCAAGACTTTTATCGACGCGGGATTCGAATGCTACCTGAAATATGGGCCGAGGTCGTAGCTAGAGCGACGGGCAGTACTTTGATTAAAAAATATGTAGCCACTTTTTTATAATAAAGCCTTAAACTTTTGAAAAAAAACGGTCACTGCAAAGTTGTACTCCTAATATACTCCCAATATAATCATCTATTCTCTTCTATAACTTTTTCCGTAGAGTTTCACTATGAAAAACAGGTTAAAAAAAGAATACTAATAACAATAGCAATAACAGCAATTAATATTGACTGCGAATGGTAATTCCCAATAAAGTTACTGATTGCTACTAACAATGGTAATAAAAATAGTAACGATAAAAAAGCCGACAACAATTTACAAAAAAATCTTTTTCTCATCACGGTAACGTTAAGAAAAAGCAAGCTCAAAGCGCCTACGTACTCGTGTTCTTTGTGGAGAGCACCGATGTCCTCTCTCGCCTGCATCTGTTTTATGAACTCGGCCTTGAACTTGGCGATTTCCTTCTGCACCTCGTGCTCGTGAGCCTTCCGCATGGCATCGAGTGCCGCGAGCGTAGCCTGTGTCTCCTCCGAGAGTGCTTGTTCCTTCTCGACCCGTAGATTCTCCAATTCCTGACGATGTTTCTCCTCCATCTCGGCGATGATGCGCCTGTGGGAGTTCTCCATAGCGATGAGGCCTTTCTCGCAAAGGCCGCGCAGCTGTTTGATTTCCTCCTTGTAGCGTTTGCGGGTCTCGGCGTCGGTATCGAGTTCGGCGCTGATGGAGCGTTGATAAGCGGCGCGTAATTCGTTCACGTGGGCCGAATGTTCCGAGTCCATGGCGTTCAAGCGATGCTCGAGTTTCCTCGCTCGATCGCGAAGGCTGGCGGCTTCCTGCTCGTACTGGCTCGTCAGCGAGTGCCTCTGGTTGTCCATTTCCGTTCGAACGTCGGAAATCTCTTTTTCCCGGCTGCGCCTGGCGTTTTCCAGTTCCTCGGCGTGTCGCGTTCTCATCAGTTCGATGCTTTCGCGCATGAGGGCGCACTGCTCGCACCCCGTGGTCTCCATTGACAGGATGATTCGTCGAACGCGTTCACGGAGCTCGTTGCACTTGTCGCAAATGTCCGACCAATCGTTGCACGTTGAGCAAACGACGTGATTTTCCTCGATCTCTTGGTCCCCGCGGATCAGCGATCTCGACAAATTGTGCAAATCCTCCTCGAGACGATTCAACGAGTGTGCAACGACGCGCAGCTCTTCCCTGCTCCTTGGCTTTCCCGTTATTCTATCCTCGCACTCGTTCGCGAAGCTTCCGTAGAGACAAGCGAATTCGGCGTCCAGCGTAGCGTCGTACGCGGTGGTGTCCTCGTCGTTCGCGACGTCCGCGAGGAATTCCTCGTGTTTGATGAGACTAGAGACGAGGCCAGGCTGCGCCTCGTCGCACGAGATGTCGCTCGTTTCGTTTCGCCCGGCGTCCTCCAGCAACGACAGCCTCGCGTCGATCAGAGCCTTTTGGGCCATCACGTCCGCGTAATCGTTCAACAATTGTCGCGAGTCGTAGCGCTCGGGATTGACGCTCGTCGGTCTCGCCGTTGATCTCATGCGACTCAACGATTCCTCGTACGCCTCGGTCAACTCGACAACCGAGCTATCGATCTCGCTGCGCAGCCTCGCCTGTGCCTCGTCGATCCACGCCTCGAGGCTCGTCGATTCGTCGAAATTCAGACACGTGTCCGTTATCGAGGTGACGCTCTGCTCGTAGATCTGACCGAAGCGCGTCACGACGCGGCTCACCTCGGCACGCACGAGTTCACGATTGACCGTGTCCTGGGCGGTTGCCCAAGCCTCGCGGACGCGACGATCCTCGAGCAAACGGTTGCTCGGCAATTGCTTGCCGCAATCCTCGCGCTCCGAGAGACTCAGCGTTTCCGCGGCCAAAGAGTCCGCCAATTCGCGAAGTTTCGTGTCTTTGTAGTTGCGCGCAATGTCGTCGAGCTCGCGTCGCTTCGAGGACAGGTAATCGCGATAATCGTGCCGCGAGCCGCTACGCTCGCTAGCGTCGACGCTCGCGTCACGCGCGAGGGCGCCACGTTCGCTCGTCTCGGCGCTCGCGTCCCTCGTCCCGCCGCTACCATCGTGCTTCCTTCTCTCTCGCAACGCTCCACCTATCGTTACTAACTTATTCGCTATAATTCTCGTTAGATATTGCGTGTGACTCGTGTTTTGGTACGTTTTCGGCTTAGTTCCGTAAACCTTAGACTTTAAGTTTGAAATGAGATGACTAGTTTCGAGGAGCTCGTTGAGTGCGAGATGCCTCGCCTCGTAGCCCCGACGCGACAACGAGGCTTTTATACGTCGCAGAAGAACGGTCTCGTAGGCGAGCCTCTCCGCAACGAGCTCGAGCTTCGATCGCTCGTCGAGTTTTTCCGCGGCTGCGAGCCTCCTTCGTTTGTTCGCCAATTCCGTGAGCTTCTCGGTTAGCAGCGTTTCCAATTTCGCCACAACCGAGCCAACGCTCTCGATCGTTTGGCACGTCGGTTGCTGTGACTTTTTGTAATCGAGACACGTCTCGAGTATGTCGTTCACGTCGCGCAAACACTTTTCCGCTTTTTCCTCGGCTTGCGTCGAGCCGAGGCACTTTTCCAAGCGTCTCTTCGACTTGGCCACGACGCGCTCGAGCTTGCGAAGCCTCGTGAGTATCTCGTTGGAGACTTGGCTGCCAGACGAGGCTGCCGCTGTGCCAACGACGCTCGTCGCTGTCTCGCTGCACTCGCTCGAGTCCTTCTCCGCGTCGCTCACCAACGCCTCAGCCGAGACCTGAGCGACCTTCGTCTCCAGGCTGCTCAGCCTTATAAGGACTTTCATCGGCTCCGAACTCGTCGCGCTGTCCAATGACTTTCGACGCAAACGGGCACGATCGAGACTACGATTTTCGCGCTTACGCTCGCGCTTTGCCGTGCTCGGGCTGGACTCTTTGGACGCGTGATGAATCACGGATATCGGCGTGGCCAAGCACTTGTCGCCACGCTCGAGCGAGCATATCTTTGCCTCCAGCTCGCACAGCTTGTCCTCGAGCTCCTGCGATATTTGGAACGACTCGCGACCTTTCAACGAGAGCGATCGACGCTTGTCGCGAGTCTCGATCTTCGTTAGCTTTTGCTTCAAGGTGCGCACCTGCTTCTCGCTTGTGGCCAACTTGCTCGTAAGATCTTGAATTCGCGCAGCCATCAACTGCACCTGAGCCTTGTTCGAATCGCTCACGCGCGACTCGTCCTGCTTGTGGGCGAATATCTCGAGCTCGAGGGCGTCCTGGGTCGCGTGGGCCTCGCGAAGCTCCTTTCTCATCGCTCGTATCTCCAGTATCGCCTTCTCGAAACGACCTCGAAGCTCCTCGAACTCCTCCATGATGCTGCGAAACAAAGTAACAGGGCCTCGTTAGTCGGTTGCTTTCTTCTGCGCATGACGTTTGAACATTGTTGCCAAGTTTTCCAAGTTATTTTAATAATTTGTTTGAAAAATATTTTGACATGTTATGTCTGAAAACTTGAAACAATGAGCAGGATTGGGTTAGAAAATATAATCGCGCGATTAGGATGTTGCGCTCTGCTTCCTTATCGTGTTACCTCGTGGGCGAAGCTTTCCCTATGAGAAAGTCGTTTCTGCAAAGCTGGCTTCCTCGTAGAGGAAGATTCGCCAACGAAGCAAAATAATGAGCCATCAATGTTCAAATGACTTATTTACACGATCTTTTTCCAAGCCATTGCTGCATTATACTATTTATGTAAAAAAAAATGGCACGATATCACGAAACTTGAGAAAGGTATATATCGTTCGCTACATATTCTAAAAATGCGACATTTTTCAAATTCTACCGTTTTTGGACAACCGTGTTGTGATTAAATTTTATTAGATTCATACCAGTATGAGTACAGTCGTGCTGTCGCTGAAAACCCCGTAATCGGAAAAAAATATAAGAAGGCCAGTTTTTTGACAGTCGATTCTGTAGGTACCGCAAGTGCCAAATCCAAATTTGCCTAAAAATCGGGGTGCAGGGTTTTTTTTGGGGGATGAAGGGCGATGGGGGTGGATTGATGCCAAACTACAACCCCTAGGAGGTCAGCGCCGTGGGACAAAACGTTCAGAAAAATCTGGGCTGTAGTTTTATTCACGGCGCCGAAGTCGTGGAAGTTCATTTTAGGGGTGAAAAAGTGGGATGAAATATTGAAAAATCAGTTTTAATTCAATAACTCTTTAGGAAAAAATCGTACGCTTTTCGTTCAAATGGGAACGTTGTAGCCCTTGAAAAGAAGCGTCCATTAAGTATTTGATCATCACATTCCGATAATATCTTCAGCCCCAAAAAAATTGTAGAGATAAAAAAAAAACTGTTTATTGAATAACTCAAAAACCTACATTTCTGTCCACAGCGCCAAACGCGTATCTCTTTATTTTCGGTCAATAGTTTTCCCGGAATTTCATTTTTACTTTTCAACCCCCGAGGGGTGTTGGAAAAAGCAAAATTCAAGGGTAGTCCCTAGAAACGAAAATATAGAGAAATCTATTCTCTACATTTGGTACATTTGAACCATGCCCGTAAAATCGACTGTTTATGAGTGATTCAATGAACAATTTTTTATCGATATTACAACAATTTTTTTGTGGGTGAAGATATCATCAAAGAGGGATAATAGAATACTCGATCGACGCGTCTTTTTAAGGGTTACAATGTTCCTATTTGGACAAAAATTGTATGCATTTTTCCTAAAAAGTTATTGAATTAAAACTGATTTTTCTAAATTTCATCCCACTTTTTCACCCCTAAAATCAACTTCCACGACTTCGGCGCTGTGGACAAAAATAAAGCGCGGATTTTTCTGAACATTTTGTCTCCCGGCGCCGACCTCGTAGGAGTTGTAGTTTGGCATTATCCGACCCCATCGCCCTTCATCCCCTAAATAAACCATACACCCCGATTTTTAGGCAAACTTGGATTTAGCGCCCACGACACCTACAAAAGCATCTGTCAAAAAACTAGTCTTTTCTAATTTTTTCCGATTCCAATATACAGCACGACTGTACTATATATTCCGATTCATCTCCACATACTCTTTTGAGGCCCAATAATGATTATGCTTGGGTCCTCGTCTACTTGTATGGCATGGTCCGTTTCTATATTCGTAAAATTACGAAAGTTGTACCGTACGCAAGATTAGCCATAAAATATTTAAATTTGTTCATTTACAAAACGTAAGCCGCGTAATGAATCCAGGTCAAATTTTATACCAAACACACTTGGCCCCTCGCGTATTGATGTAAAAAATACCATTAAAAAATGCTATTACGAAAAACGATCCTTTTCAGAAAAACCGACAACTAATAACAGTAACTGGTTTATAATAATAACAATAATAATACTTTTTTCCATCGCCTTTTTTTGTTAAGTAAAAAAAATCATCAAAATTGTTTGTGCAATAATAGTAACAATGTTAATCAAACATTTTTTATCCTTATTAGATCCGCATGTGTCCATTATTAAGAAAAAAGCAATTTCTTTTTATCTAAAGTTATAATAGTAATCCTAGCCATAATAACTTTGTTGTATTAGTTCTTCTATACAGATTTTCTATTTGAAAATTTATTTTTGGTACATAGTTATAGCATTATTAATAATAATAGTAATCAGTTTGCTTCTATTGATTTTTCTGTACTGATTTACCATGTGAAAAAATGGTTTCATTAATAATAATTTCAGTTCGATGTCTTGAAATTAAAGGAAGCTAGAGCGATTTTTTGGAAAACTCCTAATTCGATAAAGCCTAAATCTTTGTATCGATTTTGATAAAAATAATACCGATAATCATAAGTGACTACCATGACGTTGGGAGAAATTCTTCTCGACGGCTAACGTTATAGCAAATTATAGCGTTTAAAATTTTCCTGCTGACCACTCAACGAACACATCCATCCGGACATTTTTCTAGATACGATTTTTTGATTGTTCGAAATACTCAGATCACTCTGGTGTGAAAATCTCGCTTTTCTCGCCAGGACAGGCTTTCTTCTTTCAAGAAGCAAAACCAATCATTCTCCGAAGTATTATTTCCCCGCGGATCATCCGCAACTAAGAAAAATTGGGCCTGTCCCGTAGAACGAACAGTAGCATTTTATACGTGGGTAAAGAGCCAGTTTTTGAATTGCCAACCAATCAGACAATGTAAATACGTTCGAAAATGATCGGTGAATTATTTTAGGCTGAGGTCTATCTTCCGCATCGTTGGCAATTGCATTTTATTCGAAACTTTCGCCGGCTCACCGTTCCTTGTCGAATCCACTGAGATCGAGCTCGAGATCGATGTTCGTAAGATCACTCAGCGAATCGAAGCTCCGACCGCGCTCCCTCGAAGCCGATAAACTGCTCTTTCCCTCCAGCTCCCTTACTCTATTGTACAGACGTTCGTTTTCCTCGATTCCTTCGAAAAAATAAGTCGACATATTTTCAGGAAAGCCTCGGACAAAAATTATAGCCTATCCTATACTGTTTGCATACCGGTATTTGTTTTTTTTAATTACATGAAGGGTATCCCACTTATCTTGCGACATCGAAATAAATTTAAAAACAGCGAAGTAGAAGCGAAGAATGATGTTCAAGTTTGCATCACTGTAATGCAACGAAAATTCTCCTTTACTTTTTATTTATTTAAATATTCTTATTATCTAGAATTTTTTTTTCCAGATTTAAGGGGCTATACCAGTGTGACACCTTAAAAAAATTAATTTTTTGCCTTTTTCGACGGTTTATACTTACAAAAATATCCTGCAAAAAATTCAAGGTCGTATCTCTATCGTTTTATCTTGCAAAAATCGATGGTTATATCTTTAAACGCGTTTTTCTCGAAATGAGATTTTTCAAATTTGCTGACATTGTAACTCAAAGAGCAATTATCCGATTGACTTGAAATTTGAACTGAGTACTCTTGAATATATTTACTCTACAATGACGTAGTATGGTTTTAATTGGATAAAAATTGACGATTTGGCATTAAAAAAAACGACCATTTTATAGGCAAGAAAACAGACTTTTTTTTCATAACTACGCCATTTTGTTAGATTTGGATATTTTTCGAAAACCCTACGTTATTGTATAGGAAATGCCTTCCAGTTTAACGACATTTTTCCCTTTTTCGGTTTCAGCTACTCAATCGGCCGGAATCATGTCAG
Source organism: Ophion obscuratus (assembly GCA_964007375.1). Taxonomy (NCBI): domain Eukaryota; kingdom Metazoa; phylum Arthropoda; class Insecta; order Hymenoptera; family Ichneumonidae; genus Ophion; species Ophion obscuratus. The sequence continues at coordinate 15,851,856 of OZ023312.1, read as the reverse complement.
CAGTGGAGGAACTTTTTTTGCGCCTCCAAAGGTAGCGCATAAGTCGCTTGGATCTCAATATTTTTCTATGAAAAAAATGATGTAATATAGGTCAAAGATAGCCAAATAGATTCTTAATTTTCCGAAAGATTCAATTGAGTAGTTTTCTTCCAAAAAATTCCCGAAAATCACGAAAATTTTCAGCGTTCACACTGGTATAGCCCCTTAAGTAACAAATCCCTACTACAAGGATCCTCAAAAACGTTTCGGTAATTTTTGTAGGCTAAGAGTGCCAACAAAAATCCAGCATTATGTAAAAAATATTTTCGCTACATTCCAACGATCCAAACTTCAACACCATAGCTAAGAGAAGATCCAAGCAAGGAGTAAAATTAATCGAAAAAACCGCTAACTATTGTTGAAAACATTTCTCATAGCGGCATCTCGTTCTACGTAAAAAAAAAAACAGGTAACTTTTTCCAAAACATTTTTTTTGCCTTTTCGTCTTCATGCTTAAAATTATGGTCTTCTACTTCCATGCATAATTCGATACGGTGAATAAATAATTGATTAATTAAAAAGAGAGCCACCCTGCTGATACTGACAAGGAACATCCCTCAGGTGTCGTCCTTCGATCTAGTTGAAACTCATACATGTTATGAAGCATTGAAAACTAGGTGACACCTCTTTTCTATCGGCAGAAAAACGCTTTCAAGGGGTGAAACCAGCCGTCGAAGGCATGTCAAGGGGTAATATTGCAGTTTCACCGACAATCAGTCGACTGATAGCAATGAAACAAAAATGGAAATGCTTCTAATGCGAAGCGATGAAAAATCCACTGAGAGTTAACGCAAAAAAAAATATTAAGGGGTGAACTATTCGAAGGCTGTTTTCACGCCTTGAAACCCGTTTTTCCGCCGATAAAAAAATACTTGTCTCTTGGTTTTCAATGCTTCATAACATATATAAGTTTCAACAAAATCGAAGGACGACACTTTAGGGATGTTCCTTGTGAGACGAGCATTTCGATAACAATGCCCATTATATTCCTTATCAAATCGTCACAAAAGTAGCCTACATTTTTATTTATAAAATCGCTTCGTATTTATTAAAAAGAAGGTAAAAAATATCCGTAAATAATAGTAAAATAAAATAATGTTTCAAACAATACTAGCCTCTTGTTTACCTAGAATAAGGGGTCGTACGTAAATTACGTAACGCAATTGGGAGGGGATTGGGCCGGCCAGGCGTTACGGTCTACGTACGTGGGGGGAGGGGGGGGGGGTTAAAGTTTGCGTTACGTCACGATTTTTAAACTGCCAGAAATAGCAAAATTTCTGCATGTTCAAGTTTTTAATTTAAACCTCGAGTGTAATTTTCACCGTGGACAGCTCACAGCTTTTCATACGCCATGTCAGATAAGGGGAAAAATCACTGTGCAAGAAATTGCACGGTAACTTTCCCACATCCCCCAAGAAAAATTTGAAGGAATTTTTTTTTGTATAATTCTTTAAAGTACATGTATTGAAAAATATGTTGGCCACATTTGTATTCACAAGTCCGAAAATTAACGGAGTTATAGTCACTTTAGTGAGAACAGGTAGTGCGACCGATTAGTGGCCTCAGTCCCTACAGGTGTGGCATCATTTACAATAGATAAAGTACAGGCTCTTGTTATTTTGTGAACTATCATGAAGATGAAGAACCGTCGTATCGCCCGCGACTAGATACTTCAATGTAAGTATCAATATTCTAGAAAAAAATCGTAACTTTATATCAAGAAACACGGAACGAAAACTTTGAACGCGTTTTTCTCGAAACTAGTTTTTTCGACCTTGTCCGAGCGAATACTTAAGGGCGGGGTAAAGTATTAAAATTTTTTTTTCATTTGTAAACATTTTTTTAAATGAATACATAATATATCAAGAATATTGTGTTGAAATTTCAATTCGATCAGAGTAAAATTGACGAAGTTATGAGTATTTGAGCGTCTATTGCTCCATGCCGTTCTCTTCTCTTCTGCGTTTTTCAAACCGTTTTTCTGAGACTTGTCATATTTGAAGTCCGTGTGCACAATAACTCAAAATCTACTGGACCAATCGCTTTGAAATTTTGCACAGTACTTCTTCACATAATTCACCAGGTATTGTCGAGAGCTTTTTTGTTTTTTTTTAAATAGTTACTAACTTTTCAACAACAAATTAGCCGATTTTTTTAGCGAAAATCGGGTTTTTGGCTCCCAAGTGCTACGAAAAATCGAAAAATCGAAAAAAAAAATCCTCCCGTCATTACCTCGAGAAACATCTCCTTTAACAAATGCATTTTGATTTTTTCGTTTCAAATGATTCTGTTGCGAGTTATGGTGCACACCGCAAACCAACTTTTTTTCGAGGCGCCTCCGGGGTTTAATTTTCACTCGCTCAATTTTGAATATTTTGCAATGCAAATTTAGGAGAACGTTGTTCAAATGTTACTTTATTATATGTAAATTTTTCAATAAACGAACACTATTCGTTACGCCAAAAAAAAATCTTAAAATCATGCCTCTTTTCGTCGATTTAACTTTACCCCGCCGTTAAAAACTTATCAACCGATTTTCATTTTTTTTAAAACATTGTTGTAATCGCAGTGACTAAGGCGTACGTAGCCGCGTTTTTAAAATGTGATAATTACTATTTTTAAAGACTGCTTGAATACAGAAAAAGGGCTTTGAAAATAGAAAAAAAATGTTCAAACTGTCGGCATTTTGTAAAGAAAAACCAAAATAAAAAAAGGGCTACGCATAACGATAGCTACATTTTTTATAGACATCGATAAATTGTTCACTTTTAACTTACAGATAACCTTTCATGAAGATGTCGATGGGACAATAAAGAGACATTTTTTTTCGTCGTCAAATCAAGGCATATATCTCGGTTAATTTTCAAGATTTTGTCATAAAAATTGGCACAAAATTAGATGAATATATACTTCATAAAATGAGTATAAACCCGATTCTTTCATGATTAGTTATGTCAATGAAAAAAATCGCAATTATTGACGACAAAGCACCCGTTACGTAACGGAGTAGGGGAGAGGGGGTTTCTAGCGAAGCGTTACGGTCCCGTTACGCGGGAGGGGGGGGGGGGCTCAAATGTTGGGAAATTTTGTCCTACGTAATTTGTGTACGCCACTACAAAAAATACAGATTTCCATTTGATAAATAAAGTAGACCTTGAAATCGCCTTAGAAGCGTCCAGTAAAGAAGAAAATAATCTCCCCATTAAGGGGTAAGGCCACTGTAAATTTTTTGAAAAATCGATTTTTTTTTATTGGCTTAAAAAATAGTTTAAACCCTCTCGAACAAGAAGACCCCTTAAAATAAGAACTTCTTTTTTTAATTTTTTCCAATAAAAAACTATTCGCAAAACTTTAAACGCGTTTTTCTCGAAACATGGTTTTTCAAAATGGCACGCAGCATAACTCGAACAATTTTCATTTTTTTTACTTGAAATTTTAACCAGATGTGAACATTTACATTATCTTGAGAATGTCGATCGGAATTTTCAAGAACTTTATTTATTGATTTTTTATTAACAAAAAACTTGCCGTTTTTTTCGTCAAAAATCAATTTTTTTTTTTCAAACGCACGCCAAATCCACAAAAATTGATACTTTTTAAAATCCGATCGACATTCTCTAGCTATAGCCCTCTAGATTAATGGTTTTTTTTTTTGTTCTAGATTCAAAAGTGCACCAGTGGTGCTGCGTGCCGCGGAGCCCTGGAAGCAAAACATGTCCCGGGAAGATAGCTGTGGAACCGCCATTTTGTTTTTTTTTTACTGTAAAAAAATTTTATAATAAAGTTTAATGTATGCCCGATAACACCATTAAAAGTTTTTTTTCAAATACCTTCAATTTCGGGAGCAAAAAATTAGTGAAAAAACCTTTTTTTTTGGGCCGTTACAGTGGCCTTACCCCTTAACTCCTCGCCCGAATCTACTCGACGCGTGTTTCGTAATTTTTCGCTTTACACCGCTGTTTTCGAGTAATTCCGATCTCTCTCGAAAAAAGGGGACACTCCGTGCATACCCAAATGTTGTACATTCGATCGAGAAAACGCGTAATCTCTCGTACCTTGGGCCAATTTTTGGCCGAGCGTCTCGATCTCGGCCGCCATGATATCGACGGTACGTTGACTAGAAGTGATCTCGCTTTTCAGAGACTCGCATAATTCTCTCGTCTCGCGAAGAGCGTTTTCGTTCTCGCGTAACTTGGCCTCGAGGCTCTCGGCGTTCTCGAGGCTCGACCGAACACGCCGCGTTCTCTCGTAATCGTCCCTTTCGTTTTTGTTACGTTGTCCATCGTTGTCCGGATCGTTGCCGAGGAGAGCGTCGATTTTTCGTTCGTCCAGATGACGCGTCTCGTTGGTGGGTTCGGCGAGGTGACGCGAGGCGACCACCTCATCGTCGATAGATCGAGATCGCGTCTCGTCGACGTCCTCGTCGTTGGGATGGTCCCGGGTGCTTTTCAGCTGTGACTTCAGTGCTGCGATCTCGTTCTCCTGACGCTCGATAATGACTAGCAATGCGCTCGGATGAACGTGACGATTGTTGTGATCGAGTTTGTCGCGGAGCATCGTCACTTGACTCTCGAGTAGCTCGACCATCAGTGGATGAGGCTCGGTCGAGCCGCTCGACGTTGTTCTGCACTCGTTGGCCTCGTTGCCCGAGGATGCCATAGGGTCGCCGTTGCTCGGCTCCTCGAGGCTCGTCTCGCCGAGCTCGCAACACGCCATCATTAGGTCATCCGATCTCACGCTGTCGAGGGTACTCCTTCGGGAATTTGGTGGCGAGCTGCGACTTCTCTTGTAAACTCGCGATCGCGAGCTCGATCTCGAGCGAGCTTTCACACGGGACAACGCTGTTCTCGTCAACGGTGGCGACGGCGGCAACTCCGACCACTCGTGATGATTCACACTCTCCGACCATTCGCCACCCTTCAACGACCAATCGACGCTACGGTTGCTCGAGAGCGGCAACGCCGGCGGCGGCGATATCGGCAGCTCCGACCAATCACCCGACTCACGGCGTCCACCCTCCGAAGCCGTACGATACTCCTCGTCCGACGAGAACAACACCGAGCGCGGCGTCATCGGGGTCGTTGGCAACGCCGAGTCTCGCTCCCGATCGCATCTGACGGTAATCGTTCAAGCACGCTCTTTATTGGAGGTTATGTTTTTTCGAAATAAAGAGAGAGAGAGAGAGAGAGAGAGAGAGAGAGAGAGAGAGAGAGAGAGAGAGAGAGAGAGAGAGAGAGAGAGAGAAAGAGAGAGAGACGTTTGTTTGTCGGTGGCTCAATGTTTGAAAGTTAAGGAGAGATATGCTACTGTGTCCAAAAAATAAGGTGACATTGTATTTATTTCGAAAATTCTTTATTTATTTTTCCAAATCAATTTCATCCCCTTCAAAGTAATCCCCTCCCGATGCAATGCACTTATGCCAACGGATTTTCCAATCTTCGAAACACTGATTGTAGTCACTTTCCGGGATGGCCTTCAGTTCCGTCTTCGCTGCGGCTTGAATCTCCTCTATCGTATCAAAACGGTGTCCCCGGAGCGATCTTTTGAGCTTGCTGAACAGCCAGAAGTCGCACGGCGCCAAAAACTCAACCCATATCGTTCCGCAACCACCGTATTCACCTGATCTGGCGCCGTGCGACTTCCGGCTGTTCAGCAAGCTCACAAGATCGCTCCGGGGACACCGTTTTGATACGATAGAGGAAATTCAAGCCGCAGCGAAGACGGAACTGAAGGCCATCCCGGAAAGTGACTACAATCAGTGTTTCGAAGATTGGAAAATCCGTTGGCATAAGTGCATTGCATCGGGAGGGGATTACTTTGAAGGGGATGAAATTGATTTGGAAAAATAAATCAAGAATTTTCGAAATAAATACAATGTCACCTTATTTTTTGGACACAGTAGTACACCTACATGGTCGAGGTCGAGGATTTAGAAGCTATGGACATTCCGTCGACCGTAGAAGAAATACACTATGGGCCTGGTATCGATGATTCCATGTAAGTTGACCAATTTCATGGTTTATTCATCCCCAAATTTTCAAACGGGTTTTTCTCAAAACCACGTTTTTCAAATCGGTACCCAAAATTTCTCGAAAACCAATGAACCGGTTGCCTTGAAGTTTTTTGTGGTTATTCTATACACCATTATCTAGTACTTGTCATAGGATTTTCTTCCCGTTACTTAGTTTTTGTTTTATAGGCAAAATGATAACTAATTTTTGGCCCAAAAATCACTATTTATATTCAAACGTTCGCCATTTTATCATAAATCGATATTTTCAAAATCGGCTATGACAAATACTAGATTATAGTATCTAGTTTAATAATCTTTTTTTTTTTCAGATGATTTTTTTAAGAAACGCTAGTGGGTACCGTATACGCAGATTTTTTTACGACGCTCCAAGGATCATACAATATCCTTGTATATTTTTGATATTTTTAAATAAAGAAAATTAAATATATTTTTCAATGTATATACTTTTAGATAATTAAAACCCAAATCAGGAATTTCAAATAGTTTTTCTTGAAAAAATTCACAAAAATGACCTTCTTCCGACTCCTAGGTGTATATCTCCCCTTAATGGAAATAACATTCGTGCGATGATTTTCCATTGCTTCGCGACTACTTAGGATAGTTAATTCATTTGATAATTAGTTGGGATACAAAATGAGATTCGATGGTTTTCAATAGGGAAGAAGACGGAAAAATAATAGCAAATGGAATATTGCATCAAATAATCCGCAAAATATCTATATTTATGAATATATATGTGCATTAAGGGGTTAGGTTCGCCTATACCGTAACGGGTATAAAATCATGTGCGAATTTAACGTTTTTTTTTTTTCGTATTAAAAAGTGATTCACTCATAAAATTAATTACACATCTATTTAATATAAATATCACGCTGTTAGATTTTTTCGATGTACAACATGGCGGACTACTCGAAACAGCTTTTTTCCAATTGGCGTGACAAATAACTTCAACAATTTTCACTCGATTTACTTCAAATTTAAAAGTTATGTTCCTAATTGCATTTCGCAGAGAAGTACGATCGAAAACTTTTCATTTTAAGAGCAGTTTATGGGCAGTTATAACGAAATTTTTCACTGAAAATTAATTTCTTAAGTTCAAATACCGAGAACTTTTGAATAAAACAATATTTTTTAAATTCCGTACGTACTCTACGTACGTACGTTCTCTAGGTATTCTAATGTAGATTGACGAGAATTTTTGTTTATTGTTCTAGGTCAGAAATTGTGGATGCTACATGTTGCGCCGCGAAGCGCCTAAAAAAAAGATAACAAAAGAAAATATTGGTAGTCGGCCATTTTGTACAACGAAAACAAAATCTAACAGCTTGATATACATACTCAATGGATGTGTAAATAATTTTATGAGGGAATAACTTTTTTATACGAAAAAAAATGTTAAATTCGCACATGATTTTATACCCGTTACTGTGGCCTAACCCGTCAAGGGATCTTCTCACTTTAGACGCTAAAAAAGGCTATTTTAATGAATTTTTTTGATCGGTTTATATTATAAATATTGATATAAAAGTTGTTACACTTAATAAATACACTTTCGAAATACATTTTAAAAAAATTGTATGTGTCTGTATAACCCAAACGTTTTTCGACGGTTTGTTGATAAAATCTTCAAAACTACTGAACCGATCCTCGTGAAATTTTAACCACATATTCATTACAACTATAGCTATAGCGCATATTAACGATGTTTTAAAATTTTTATATTTACTATTTTATTCGCTAAAAACGTTGAAAAACACGTTTTTTTTGTTTTTTCGAAAAAAATCCGCCATTTTGTTATTTGTGCATATATGAAAAATCGTATGATATGCGCTATAGCCACTAACATACTGAATCTAAAACCGTTTGATTTTTTTGTTTCGGATGATCCATCTCCGACATTTCATCAACAGCGCAGACCTACAATTTTTTTAGGACATTTTTTTAACTACCATTTTCGTCTATAAATAGTGACTTAAGTAAATAAATGTTTTTTTTAATGTATTTCGAAAGTGTATTTATTAAGTGTAACAACTTTTATATCAATATCTATAATATAAACCTATCAAAAAATGTCATGAAAATGGCCTTTTTTAGTGTCTATAGTGAGATAAATGAAAAATAAAATTTAAGATGCCCCAAATATTTTTTTCAATGCATTTGTAATAACAAATGCAATATATATTTATTTATGGATTATCATATATATATATAAATATAGATATATATGAATGAACCATTGAATATTATAATTTTCTCGGTCGCAAAATCTCACCGCGAGATTCTTGAAAAACCACATCCTCATCTCATAATGATCACCCTACACACGCACACACATATATGAATGGGGGGTGACCATTATGAGATAAGGATGTTTTTTCAAGAATCTTGCCCTGAGATTTTCCAAGCGAGAAAAATATAATATTCTATGGTTTTTCAACTCATATATTTTTGTTATAATAGGATTAGTCAAATACTCAGATAATAGTATTTGCCAAAAAAAATGGAGCACTTCAGAAAAAATAAAAGTTCCATTCTAATTACAATAGAATGAAGGTAATTAAATTCCGAAAGCAAAACACTCCTCAGACTTTTTAAAAGTATATAAAATATTAAAGTAGATAAATGCAATTCAATTCCATAAGAACATTTTTTTTTAAGTTTTTCACTTTCGAAATTCAATTATCTCCATTCTGCTGTACTCAAAATGGAATTTCGATTTTTTCCAGAATGCTTAATTTTTTCTGGGTAATTACAAAAAAACGCTATATTTTTTTCGAAGAGGATGTGAAAAACCATTAAATATCATATTTCTCTCGATGATATGGCCTCCTTTTAGTTGTCACCCTATATATATATATATATATATATATATATATATATATATATATATATATATATATATAAGAATAATAGATAAAAATAAGTCATCAAAACGAATACAACGAGTCAAAAAGTATTACAATTATTAGCATATCAAGCTTTAGATCTTCAGTTCCTAAATCTGTAAGTAATGGCAGGATCTACAACGATTTTTGTTTCATTGAACATTTTTTTTTTATTCTACTTGCTAGTCCGAAAATTTAAAAAGATATTTTTACAATTTTGCATGAATGGTATTCTACTCAATTTCACAATTTTTCCACATTTCACGAAATGTCGATACATTCGTTCTGGATTTATTTTCGTTTTAAATTTGACAAATGTTGTCGCGAATTTGGTGAATTTTTATCTTGAATCCGTTATCGCCGAAGTTGAAACTATAACGTTTGAAAGAGCCTTACACCGTGGGTGACTGACGTTTTGCGTCCACCTGACTATTCTGACACGTAACGTGGCCGGCGTCAACGGGACTGTCTGGATCGGCGAGATTAGCGGCTCTTCTTATGGCCGACATCCAACTCGATCTTATTCCAGCTGTGACGGCTGACAGTAACGTCGTTCCCCGATCGTCCCAAGTCTGGCCAAAGAAACATCACATGCGTTACGAAAAATTAAAGGGAATTTACATAAAAACGTACAACGTGCGTGTAGATGTAGAAAAATTGAGAGAAAAAGAAAATTTGCAGCTGTTAAGGGTCTGTGTAAACTTAAAATTACAGAAATACGATTTTCGTTGCATGGTTTTGTAGCCTGGGGTTTTAACTTTAATTTAGGACAAAAATTCCATAAAAATTCCGTAAATTCCGCCCGCACGATTTATGCTTTCTTCTTTTGCGTTTTTCTTGGAACTATATACTATAAATATAGAAAAAAATTAATCTATAAATTAAAGACTATAAATCTATTCGTTTATAACATTTTCTTCCGTATAGCAAGATGGTTTTTTGCTATCTTGATCCATTCTTTAATGAAAATTGATAAAAAATGTTGGCAGTATTACCATATCTGTGGCCACTAATTCTGACCACGCAGTCTCTATATTTAATCGAAAATAAGACTTTTTTCAAGCGTGGTAAAAATCGAAATTCGACCCTTAAGGGGATGAAACGGGGGTTTTAAAGTTTATATGAGACAACATATTGTTGGTCAGATTTGCTTGAAACTTGGTATAAATACACTCCAATACAAATAAATAAACATGTATTTGTTTGGGTTTGATTGGTGTATTTATTCCAACCCAAACAAACCCAAACAAGCACAGTTAAGGGGTCAATACTACTCGACTGTCTATACGCACCGAACAGCGAGGAAAACATTTAGTGTTACATATAAAATAATTTTGGTAAGTTTCAAGTAAATATGGTCAAAAAACATGTTTTCTCATACAAACATTAACACGCCCGTTTAACCCCCTTAACGGTTAAATTTTGGAAATTGCTGAAATACATGTTCAATTATTCGTATTTTAGTGTATTTATGCCAAGTTTAAAATAAATCTGGCAAAAAAATATATTGTCTCATACATACTTTAACACCCCCGGTAACCCTCTTAAGGGTCGAATTTTAGGATATGCGGAAATACGTGTTCAATAATTTGTATTGTAGAGTATTAATGACAAGTTTCAAGCAAATCTGACAAAAAAATATGTTGTCTCGTACAAATTTTAAAGCCCCTGTTTCTCCCCCTCAAGGGTCGAATTTCGATTTTTACCACTTTTGAAGAGTCTTATTTTTGGTCAAATATAGAGGCTGCGTGGTCAGAATTAGGGGGCACAGATATCGTAATATACCCAACATTTTTTTTTTTATCGAACTTTCTTTGTGCAGCTTGCAATTTTCGTAATTTTCAAATTTTTTAAAAAATATCCGGTCATAAAAAAGTTTTATTATTATACTAGAAGTACATTGTTTATTCTTCATTTCAGATCACCCTGGTTGCCAGAACCACCTGCCCCGCGATTGGCCATGCAGCGGCGACACTTTAAATAATAATAACTTCATTGTTTATCAATATTTTTCAATATAAAAAAAACTCAAACTTGGTAAAAGTGTGTATTGAGTGTGTGTAGAATCTCGACCTCGTCATCTCAATACTCTCATCAGAAAAAAATATTGAAAATTGGCCGATTCTTTGGGCTCCAAGCGAATGCGGACCCGTTGATTTCCGGCTTGAGTCTAATTTCCCAAATAATTAATTCTCGCACGCATTAAGGCGCTATACCAGAGTGACACTTTCAAGAAATCGATTTTTTTGGCCTTTTTCGACAGTTTATACTTTCAAGAATATCATTATCATTTATATCATTTTATCTTGCAAAAATCGATAGTTAAATCTTTAAATGCGTTTTTCTCGAAATGAGGTTTTTCAAATTTGCTGACATTGTAACTAAAAGAGCAATTATCCGATTGCCTTAAAATTTGAACTGAATACACTTGAATATATTTACTCTGCAATGACGTAGGATATTTTTGATCGGATGAAAATTGACGATTTGGCATTGAAAAAAACGACCATTTTATAGGCAAGAAAACAGACTTTTTTTTCAAAACTACGCAATTTTCTTAGATTTTAATGTTTTTTCGAAAATCCTACGTCATTGTACAGGAAATACCTTCCAGTTTAACGACATTTTTTCCTTTTTCGGTTTCAGCTTCTCAATCGGCCGGAATCATGTCAGCAGTGGAGGAACTTTTTTTTGGCGCCTCCGAAGGCAGCGCATAAGTCGCTTGGATCTCAATATTTTTCCATGAAAAAATGATCTAATATAGGTCAATTATAGCCAAATGTATTCTTAATTTTCCGAAACATTTAATTGAGTGCTTTTCTACCAAAAAATTCCCGAAAATCACCCAAATTTTCAGCGTTCACACTGTTATAACTCCTTAAATAGTTGAATCGGTAAAATTAAGAAAATCGCCAGTTACCACAGTTTGAAATCCGTAATTCCTCGCGACTTGAACAGGAGTGACCGCCGTGACGGTATTCAAATCGATCACACCGTCCATTATGCCCTTGTCCTCGGTGCTCGGATCCCTGTAGTACATGAGGCCGCAGCCGCGCAGTACGAACCAGTGCTTGTTCCATTCTTTGTTCAATCCTTGCTTCATGAGCCAGCCTTTCTTTATGTTAAGCAGATCCTCCGCCGGAAGATCGACCCTTAATTCGGAGGTGGGCGAGTACCTCGTGCCGGATATGTCGAGACCGCAACCGTCGGGATCGCCGCGAATCTGCACGAGGCGAGAGAAATCGGTATCACGCATGAGAGGGAAAAGGAATAACGAAGAGGTACGAAATAAATCGTAAAAACATAATAATAAGAGAGAAAAAATAGTTTTAAAAAAGGAATGCAAAGAGAGAGAGAGAGAGGTTTGAACTTCATGCAAAATCAACGATGCTTGTATTCAATTATTTTTTCTTTAACAATTAAAAATATATAAAAGAGGAACAAAATGGATATTTATATTTTGCCCTTGGCATTTCTGTGTGTAATCGTAATAGTCGGGAAATTAAAAATAATGTGACATGGTAAAAGAATGTTAAGTAAAAGAATGCAAAAAAAATCCTTCGAAAAAAGTAAATAAATAAAAATAATAAAAAATGCGCGCCGATTCGTAAAATCATAATAAAGATGAAAATTAAAAAATACGAAATCAATAATAATAATAAAAGAAAACGTGTTGTGTCATCGATGAAAAATACCAAAAAAAAAAAAAAATAAATAACTCAATCGAATTAAAATCGTTAAATTAAGGGGTAAGGCCACTGTAAATTTTTTGAAAAATCGATTTTTTTTTATTGGCTTAAAAAATAGTTTAAACCCTCTAGAATAAGAAAAAAAAGGTCCTGTTAACTTCTTTTTTTAATTTTTTCCAATAAAAAACTATTCGCAAAACTTTAAACGCGTTTTTCTCGAAACATGGTTTTTCAAAATGGCACGCAGCATAACTCGAACAATTTTCATTTTTTTTACTTGAAATTTTAACCAGATGTGAACATTTACATTATCTTGAGAATGTCGATCGGAATTTTCAAGAACTTTATTTATTGATTTTTTATTAACAAAAAACTTGCCGTTTTTTTCGTCAAAAATCAATTTTTTTTTTCAAACGCACGCCAAATCCACAAAAATTGATACTTTTTAAAATCCGATCGACATTCTCTAGCTATAGCCCTCTAGATTAATGGTTTTTTTTTTTTGTTCTAGATTCAAAAGTGCACCAGTGGTGCTGCGTGCCGCGGAGCCCTGGAAGCAAAACATGTCCCGGGAAGATAGCTGTGGAACCGCCATTTTGTTTTTTTTTACTGTAAAAAAATTTTATAATAAAGTTTAATGTATGCCCGATAACACCATTAAAAGTTTTTTTTCAAATACCTTCAATTTCGGGAGCAAAAAATTAGTGAAAAAACCTTTTTTTTGGGCCGTTACAGTGGCCTTACCCCTTAAGGGAATTAAAAATCCGCATAATTCATGGAACAATAACGAAAATAATTTCAAAACACCAATGTCGGATAATATAAAGTGATAAAATCAACAAAAGAAACGCACAATCCATTGACAAAGAACTCGTTCGGATAAAAATAAATTCACAAATAAAAAGTAATAAAAAAATACGCCAATTCGTGAAATAATTATGAAAAAAATCGAATACGAATGCAAATCACTGCGTAAAAGTAGACGAGAAAAATAATGACGAATAATAGAAGCGACACTAACGAGTTTGTCCTGATGAGCAGCGTTCGCTGCGTCGACAACGTCCCTCGTGGGTTCGGACGTTCTCGATTTGTTCCTCCGTATTCTCGGTTGTGTGAGAGACGCGGCGATATCCCGGAGCTTGCCTTCCCTCTCGCGTTCGTGTTCCAGTAATATTCTTCGACAGGCCTCGTCATCTGCAAAACATCGGAATAACGTCCATGAAATATCACAACATTCCGCGATACCGCTACAACGATCCTCCAACGATTAGCTTTCAATTATCTTCGTTAATTTTTTTTTTTCTCTTTTAATCATTTTTTTCGCCGCTAACGACGCGAGCGATTTATCAATGACGAGAGAAGCGCGCTGTTCCAGTGGAGGCTTATTTGGCTTGATATTCCGCGGCCCACGTGGATTTTTCCCGCCAGCCTCAATTAATACGGTTGATTAGGTGCGTACATGTATGTATGTGCCTCGGGTGAAATGGCAAAACACACCTACCGATCGGTGGATGGAAAAAAAACACGGCAACGAAAAAATTCGTCATTTTTATTCGTTTTTTTTGTTGTTGTCTTGTTTTTTGCTGCTCCCGTTGGAATCTCGACTGACGTGTATTTATCGATTGCAGCGGACGCGCGATATATGTCGAGCGGAAAGGGCAATTATATCGTGATAAATTATAAGGCAAAGCAGGTATATTACGGAGAAGCGAAGCTTCCTCCTTCTTACACCCTGATTATTCGACATTCCAAGGTGCTTTGCCAAGAAAAACGTCTGTCTACCCCCCCCCCCCCCTTCTCTCTCTCTCTCTCTCTCTCTCTCTCTCCCCCCCCTGTCATATGATATTATAACAGCAGCGTGAGGAAATCACCGCTGGCCGTCAAGGCTCGCTACAGCAAGTTATGTTACGAATTGAGATGAGAGAGAAGGAGAGCGAAAGAGACCATCGCGTTAACGAGGCTCGATCGTGCATGAATAACGCGCCTGTGACGCACGGACTTCCGGTTTGTCAATGCCTTGCAAACCGAGAGGAAATGCGATCTAATGTGAGCGTAAAAAAGTATTCCTCGTCACATGGAAGGGGATGATTGTTTGTGTTGAAGAGTGAAGTTCTAAGATGAAAGGGGAGTAAACTTTAGGTAAAAAAAGAGGATTATCTTTTGACGGAAAGAATATTCAAAATGGGAATTTGGCCTGGATGGGTCTCGGTTTAACAGGGGGATGAAAAGAGAGGGTGACTTTTAGAGGGGCAAGGGCTTGTGTTCTGGATTTGTTTATACGAGATTCGAAGTTGGGGCCCCAATTTAACCTTTTGCGGAATAGTGTAACACTGATGTTACACCTAATTTAATTCAGAGTTTGACAATTCAAAAGTGTTTTTGTAGTTACATATGGCTGTTGTAAATACGTTTCAAGGTTCCTAGGACTTCAATAACTAATACTACATGCCTATTTAATTTTTATTTTTCACGTAGTGGGTGTCATCAATAAAGAAAGTGCAAAAAAACGAACTTTTTACATCATAAATCTGATTGCGACTAATCTAGCAGGTAAACCATAAACAAGAAATAGGTAAAAACTTGGTTTTTGATTCACTGAATACAAACCCGAAATCTAAACCGTCAAATTGATAGTGGCGGATCCAATATGGCGGCTGTAAAAGGCAAAAACTATAGGATTTTTTCCAAATTTGATGTTCTATTTTTTTTGAGAGCTTATTTCATGTAACAGCGACCCCGAAAACCCCGGAGTACCAACTTTCGCTATCGTCAAACGACGTTTTGCATTTATGGTCCGCCATATTGGAGCCGCCATCTTGAATTCCCGAATTTTGAGTGCAGATTCGTAATCAGCGACCCCGAAAACCCCCGAGTACCAACTTTCGCTATCATCAAACGACGTTTTGCATTTATGGTCCGCCATATTAGATCCGCCATCTTGAATTCCCGAATTTTGAGTACAGATTCATAATCAGCGATCCCGAAAACCCCCGAGTACAAAATTTCCACCGGAATATAAAAATATTATCCACCGGACCGAAATTCTAGTTCATGTGTTTTCTCATTGGCGGCGCGTAGCTCGCATTGTCCATTTTTACCGACCGCGCTCGTATCCTTTCAGAACAATGTGTTTTTTGACAGTTCGGAAGCAGCAGCTATAACCTCGCGCATTCGTTCGAAATATGTTTCATGTGTAATAGCTCTGTCATAGAGTAGAGTTTTTCCTTCGTCGCGTTCGGTTGCTGTGGTTTTCGCCGGATTATTCTTGTCGCAAGCAGTATATTCTCTCGAATCGAAACGAGCCCGGTGGTCGAAGGCGAGAAGCCGCCTCAGGACGCCGGCACAACACCGACGAAAAATGCCAACAACGAACAGCCCAACAGTAGATACCAAATTAAATTTGAGAAACAACAAAAATGTGCAAAATTGCAATTCAAGTTGTAAAACATTCTGAACGCAGTTGCGTTTGGAAGTGTTCATAAACCTCGAAATTAAAAGAAAAAAAGACGGTTTTTATTGCACAGTTTTATACCCTAGAGTTTTAACTTTGATTTGCAACAAAGATTTTGTAAAAACTCCCGAAATGTACCGAGTTGTGACGTTGTGCGATGTACTCTTTTTTTCTTTGGCGTTTTTCTCGAAACTATGTTTCATGAAACGGCGTAAGTCGTATGGCAAAATTTAATGAGATGGAATCGTATCGTTGGAATGCAATGAAATTTACTATTTTTCAGTTGCTCGAATTTCTTTTGGCAACTATTCGTTACGAAAATCTCTCAATATTTTTTTAAGTCACTCATTTAGAGATCCACAATTTAAATCTGTAATAAAAGATTTTGTTAAATAAGAAAAATAATTAAATAAAATAATTTAAAAGAAATTTCACTGCATCGCAACGATGCAAACTTTGAGACCATAAAATGTCTAATTCACTTCAAATTCGGACGGAGCATAGTTTATGACATTTTCTACCTTATGACAAGGTGATTTTTTTTCAATATGTTTATCCATTTCTTAACAACAAAAGATTGAAGTTGTTTTTTAGTAAAAAATCAACCATTTTTCTATAGCATTCGATTTTCGTAATTTCCAAAATCTGAATAAATTATCTGGTTGTGCGAAAGTTTTATTATAAAACGAAAAGCAGTTTTTTTATTTTTTAGATCACCTTGGGGACCACCTTGTTTAAATGATAGTAACTTCATTGTTTATCAATATTTTTTAATGAAAAAAAAAACTCAAACTTGGCAAGACTATGTGTTAATTGCATATAAAATCCCGACCTCCTCATCCGAATACTGTTATGAGAAAAAAATATTGAAAACCGATCTGTCTTTTCGGCCCGGATCTTATGCAGGCCCCCCAAGATACGGAAAGAAAAATATTCACGAAACGTTCTATTAAATTACTCTAAGTCACCTTAATCAGAGTTCGTATTAAATCTGAATAAAAATGGAGTTTCAAATACTTAATTTTTATTGAAATTGTTTGAATTTTCTCGGCCCAATCAGATTCAATTAATTCAATTATTGTATGTTCAATTAGATGCGAAAAACAAATACATCGAGGCTCGACAAAAATCTCATCGACCGAGACTTTTTATCCGAACCGAATGAACGATCGAACGAATTTTTTCAACGGTACCAATTATTTGAAATTACCGTGCGGAAGACTTGGATACAATTTTTCGAAGTAAATTTAAGGTAAGTGAGAGCCGTCTCGTCTGAGAAACGAGGGAGAGTAAGATTCCTCTGGATCCCATGCCAATAGCGCAGACGGAGGCAAGGCAGATTTTCCTCGGCGATTGCGTACACGCAATTACGCAACTTCGCACGAGAGGCAACGCGCTCGGGATTGTGTGGCGTTCGGTAAGACCGTGTGGGAAAGGAACTTCACGGGATGAAAACTTTCGATTTTCTGTACATACGCAATACTGAAAAACGACTGTACATACGCATAGGCGAACGCTTGGCGAAGAGGAGACAAAGAAACAAGCGTCATATCATGATCGCTGTGCTTTTTTTCTTCTCCCTCCTCCCAAATGGGATCGAGCGAGATGAATTATCGGCGATTCCCTTAGGACGTTTGCGACGCGTCGAACGACGATGACCGTGGGCGTGTCTGACCAATGCCGGACTTTACTACTTGCATCATCGATTTTCATCCAAATATCGAATACAAAATTTTACACGCGGCGGCTGTTCCCGCTATTTACTGTTCAGGGTTTTTTGGAATACAGATTCCGGATTCGATGTCAAAATAGTAAGAAGGAAAATGGTCGCGGCCAGACGGCTGACAAACGAGCGAAGAATCATAGGAGGTCAATGAAAATTTAGTCCAATTATCAAATTCTTGATGAGTAGTCAGATAGGGGCCGTCCATATATTACGTCATTCTAAATTTGGGGGGGGGGGAGGTTCGTCTGCGGATGACGGTAAATAATGGATGGGGGGGGGGGGGCGTTTCGAAATTGACGTCATTCTTGTGATACCAGTTACTTCAAAATGTACAATAGTATATTGTACAACTAGAGTGGCTTCCCCGCATGAGTGATGAAAAATATTTTGCAAGTACCTAATGGTATTAATTATTGAACTCATTATTTATTTATTTATTACATAAGGTTTGTCTACATTATATTCGAGAACTTCAAATAACAGCGTACCTATGAAAATAGTTCGATCGAGCCAAAATGAATATGGGGAGGATACGGAGATATTACCCGTGATCCAGGATTTGCAAGAATGGGTGAAAACTCCGTGGGAGCTATCCAAAGAAAACTAAAGAATAGGGAAGAATAATATTATTATATTAATGAAAATTGCCAAAGTACAAAATAATAAAAGATGATTCTATAACAAAATGTGGGAGCTATCCAAAGAAAACTAAAGAATAGGGAAGAATAATATTATTATATTAATAAACATTGCCAAAGTACAAAATAATAAAAGATGATACTATAACAAAATGTTTTAATGTTACCCAATTTTTCTCAAATCCGCAAATGTTTTAATTTTGCCAAACTGGTAATGACGTCAATTTTGCGAGAGGGGGGGTCATTAGGAAATGACGATAGGATGATTGTAGGGGGGGGGGGGTCGAAAATCAGCAAAAATCGATGACGTAATATATGGACGGCCCCATAATTGTTCAATTTCAATTAATCATATTATCCAATATCCGACTATCAAAATTGGCGATTTCCAATTTGAGGTTAAACCTGTGAATTTCAAAATGTCCGCGCCATGGTAGCCGGAAGCATCATAGGAAGTCAATGAAAATTCAGTCCAATTATCAAATTCTTGATGATTGTCAGATAATTATTCAATTTCAATTGATTGATAATTAATCAAATTATCCAATATCCAACTATCGAAGTTGGCGATTTCCAATTTGAGGTTAAACCTGTGAATTTCAAAATGTCCGCGCCATGGTGGCCATTCGCGACGGAAATTGATACTCGTGTGTTTTTCGAACCAGTGATCTCGAATTCCGTCCCAAAATGGTGGAAATCAAAATGGCGCCGGCAATATGGCCGACCAAAATACGAAAAATCCATCGGACGCCGATAAAAACTGTAACTCGCAAATTCTTCGAGTCACTGCCTTTGAATTTTACCCGAAAATGAACAAAAAAATCAAAATGGCGGCAAATAGCCAAGAGAAAGACCGCTGAAAATGATTTGACCTCCCAAACAGAAACTCCGAATATTTCCGAGCCTCATTCCGTCTACATTTGCTCGCAAAACATTTCGGAAAATGCCAACTTTTTCAAAATGGCGCTCCGAGCGTGCTTCGATTATTTCCAACTGGAAGTGATCAACGGAATTTCATCGACAATCAAATACCATAACATACGAACCCAATTTTTCGTTACTCTCGACGCTCGCGTTCGACGAATTTCTGTCGGTCTGTTGAGGACTGTGCGGATTCGATGAGGACTGACTCGTTCTTCTCCGCGCTTTGTCTTCGGCCCTTAATTTGTCCCTGGTGGGTGGTGAGGCGCCGCTGGCCGGTTGATCGCGATAGGCGCGGGTCTCGTTCGTCGGTACCATCGGCGGTTTTTCGGAGCCCACCACGAGAGCCCCCGTCGAATTGACGATCCCGGCGTTGTGCGGGCTCGTCAAGGTCACGCAACATGACCCAAGGCTCGTCGCGCTGCTCTGTTGCGTAGAATTTGCCGCCCCGTTGCAATTCGCGGCGATCGAACTTGTCGCATTGTTGTTGTTGTTGTTGTTGTTGTTGTTGTTTCTCGTGACCGCAGCGTTGTTCAACGAAACAAGCGAACTGCCGTTCTCCAAAGGCACGGCACTTCTCAGCTGCGACACTTGGGCGTCCCTCGACGTAATCCGGATCATACCGTTCACGTTGTCGCTCGTTACGTTTCCGTTCACGGCAGTGCTCGTCGTCACCGGTGTCTCGTCAGTGTTGCTGCCGGTCGTTCGCGCCGATGACGGGGACGTTGACGAAGCGTTTTGCACCAAGCTGCTGGTGCTCGTGGGCGACGACGTCACGAAACTCGATGATTTGCACACTTCTGGTACGTTGCTCTCCGTTTTCCAACTGCTTCGTGGCTCCGAGCGACAGCTGTTGAAACGCGGCCTCGGTGGATTTGGCGTGTTACCTGCGTGGGTTAATTTTTGTTAATATTGCGCTAGTTGGAATCATTGTTTTTTGTTTTTCGGTGCTTATTTATGTGTATATCGTTAAAGTCGAAGGAATTATGCGAAAAAAATGCAGAGCGTTTCTGGACCGGGATTCGAACCAGGGACTTTCGATTGCCGGTCGAGTACTTTGACCACTGAGCTACGCCAACCTTTCCAGCTTACCACACTCTTTTCGGGTAGACTATACCGAGTGTCCCATTTTAAGCTTTTACCTGATTCATCTCGAAAAATACTGCTCCGATCAAGTATTGCGGATAAAAAAAAACTTTTCGGTTCCAAATGGGGACGTTCCACAAAAAAATCTTTTTTCGTCCAAAACTTAAATTAGTGACGTGTTTTTCTTCAATGGGAACATGACTTTTGTTCACCAAAAAAATTGTCAGGCCAAAACTAACTTTTGAAGGAAAATTCTTATCGATAACGTTCATAATTTTTAGGTTGAAACACCATTTTTCAAACTATTTTAGGTTATTCCTAAAGCGGTCTTCATTAAGTTATGGCGACGTTAAGATGGCCGACATTTAGGAAAAACACATACACACACACACACATATATACAGGGTGATCGACAAAGTGACGTCCAAAAAGAAAATTCAGATGCCACGTATATCTATGCAAATCACTTCCATGCATGTTCTACGATTTTTTTTTAGTTTCCCGATTTTTTTTTTACTTGTGTAGGGTAGCGTGGTCCTAAAACGAACGCCAATGGGTGGTCCAAAACCGACCCCTACATTTTTGCGCACTAAAGATTTTCTAGCCTGTTTTTGATAATCAAACTGTGATTTAATGACTTCTGACGGTAATTGCACATGGTTGCTTTAGAAATGGGGCGATCAGTTCAAACGTCTAGAGCCAAAATGAGATCCGGCATTTCCGCGGCGAGTACTTGCTGCCATGGCATTGGGACTCGTCCGTCGGCTATTCGCAGTTATTGTGAGGCAACAGATAGCTCAGACAGCGATTGAAATTGTAATTTTTGCATTAAGCGAGTAAAATTATAATCAATGCAATCATTCAATTGTATTTCCTAAAAAAGGCCATAAAGTGTTCTAAAATAAATTGGAAAATTATTCCCAAATCGTATTGTTTGCTAACAAGTTGCAAAATAAATTCAAAATTTTGCTTTTACCCTTGATTCATGACGTTGAAGTTTCCATCGTTGGAATGCAACGAGAACGATTTTTTTTTTTTATTTCACAAACTGCCCTTAGCAGATCTAAGCTACGAAAATTTCGAAAACATTTTTTAGAATTCACATTTAGCGATTTGCAACAAAACGGCAAAAAGTAATTTTGAATAGTGATGAACATAAGAAATTAGAAAGAATTTTCGTACCATTCCAACGATGCAAACCTCAACCCCATATTTTCGTTGCACTCCAACGATACAAACTTCAATAACGTCTTGATTTGCAGTAAAAAAAATAGGGGGTCGGGTTCGGACCATGGTGAGGTCGGTTTCGGACCACGATTTTTGAGAATGACCAATATGCAGACTTTCATTACGGCCTCGATATCTTAAACAAACGGTACCCGAGAATCTCTTCAAACTGCTCAAAACTTAAAATAACGTTCTCTCTAAAGAATAAAAAATTGGTTTGCACAAAACAATTAAATTGATGCACTTTTATCGCATTTGCTGACTACGCAGTCAGTTTCGAACCACGCTACCCTATCATTATTGAGTGCGCTGTTAACCCGTTATAACTCAGCAACGTAAAAAAATGTAATCGTTGACTTCAAAGTAGGTTTCAATAAATGAAACTACATGTATTATTTAGTTTTTGAAAAATTGACTCGGAGGGCTAGTTATAAAGCAATAAAGGGAATGTGACAGACATGTTCACATTGTGTCGCATCATTCCTTAATGATGTATGGAGTGCTTCGAAATAGTTTTGCTTGTTGTAGCAGAAAGCCACACCGCCGTTTGCGATACGCCAGCGATTTTGATGTTCGCAAACTTTACGACAAGTGAACTTCAAACACATTTTGATCCAACTAACGACGCATGAGTTGCACTAAAAGAAATCATACAATGGTTTGTAGCCGTCGTGTGACATTGATGTAAAAAATAATTAAATGTCAGTATGGGATTTTGTGAAGAATCAAATGGTTTGATACAGAACTGTCACACAGTGATATAAAGAATTAAGCAACAAATAAATGTCCAACTAAACACTAACGTAAATGCCTTAGATGTCTATCAAAAGTTGAAAATAGGTTTGAGAGGATCAGTCACTAAAGTTCAGATGATAATAAAATACTTGTACTAGTCTAAATGACCCCTAATTGCTTTTAAAAACTTCTAAGATTTGTGAATATGCAAAAGAGACAAGAAATAAAAACCTATGGTAGAAGAAATCTCAATGAAAAATGTTTAAAATGATTTTTTCTTGGAAAATAAAGAAGATCATAGAACATACATGGGTGTTCTATGATCGAGGTGATTCGAATAGGTAATGATACGTGCCACCTAGATTTTCCTTGTAGATATAGGTGCCACGTGCGAGACATAGGACACCCCCTGTAGATAAGTATATCATCATGCCTTCGCACCTTCGCATTATACTTGTTTTATTTATTTATAAATGATTATAAGAGCAGAAAAATAAAAACCTATGCTACAGGATAACTCGAAAAAAAAATGATTAAAATTGTTTTTCTCGAAAATTAAGAAAGATCGTAGAACCTACGTGGAAGTGATTCCCATAGGTATTAGTACGTGGCATCTAGATTTTCCCTTTGGACGTCACTTTTCGGTCCACTTGGTATATATATAGGTATACATACATATATAAACCAGATGAATCACTTGGAATGAGACACTCGGGATTTCTATTTCTCCAATTGGAGTTAACCTGGATATCAACTTGAGGCCGCCACTTAAGAAAAACTAAACTAAGACGACCGAAATGTAGATCTTGACGAGACCCTTTAAATTTCGTCTCTAACTTTTTTTTATTGGGCAAAAGTGGAATAATGTGCGCACATAAAGAGGCTCATACAGACGGAACAGATCCAACATGGCAGATTCATAATTTGAAGAAAAAAAAACGGTATACTTTTTTTTACTGAAATCAATATTCCCAGGACTTCTCGAGTATGTAATTTCTAGTGACTCGCCCTACATATATGTCTATGTGGCTGTGAGTGTACTTTTTTCTATTCAGAAGATTTTTTTTTCTCTGACTCGACATTCGGGCAGACGTGAATACGAAGTGGAAAATTCAAATGAAAATTGAGACATGATATAAAGAAATTGCCTGTATTATTGTCCCGGAATTGAACATTTTTGAATCTTCACTAGCAAACTTCGGATGAAAATTCAAAGTTTTAACGTTAACGAAAATTTGCAAATAAAAAAGTAGCGACGCGTGTCTCGAGTTTTTATCAAAATTCTGACTACACAATTACGCAAGTCTTGGGCGAGAAAAAAAAACGAATTCCACTAGCAAATTGTAAAAAAAGTGCAATCAGGAAGTAGTTTGCCATTGTTCGAATCAATTGAATGAAAATAAATCTCCAATTAGTTCGAGTGTCAAAGTTTTTGTAGCTCAGTGAAAGTTCTCTGTCTCCATCCCCCTTTTCGCACTCCCTCTCTCTCTCTCTCTCTCTCTCTCTCGATCTTGTACACGCAATTTTTTTTCGTCTTCCGTTCTTTTCATTACATTATTATCCGTGCGGGGGTCTGTCAGCGAGTGTGGCGTAACGAGGCTAATCGTCCAATTAGAGTCCGAGTCGGAGGTCTCGACGAGAGGGAGATTAGGATAACGAGGCGATTATTATCTCGCAGTTTCGCTTGTACCGCACCGAGGTACACTATAGTGTTTCAATGATAAATTTTGCCACGAACATAGCGAGCGACCAAGTCGTAAGTCGCAGTAAACGCGTTCGAAACTTCGCGAACAATAATTCTAACATATCAACGGGCCATCGATCGTTACACAAGACACACGAGGACGTTTCCACCTAATTGCAATTATTACAATTATATATATATATTACCTTATATATATATAAGGTGTTAGGAAAGTCAATGCAAAGCCTTAAGGGGGTGACAGTCACCTCGTAAGGAACATATCTAACCTAGGTTACCTTAGTTCAAAGTGTAAGGATACCGAGTTATCATAGTATGATTTTTGGAAAATTTCCCAAAATTAGGTACTAACTCGACTAACTCTTATGTCAATGCTATTTTTTTTTAAGGGCGGGGTAAAGTATTACATTTTTTTTTTTCATTTTTTTTTAATTTTTTAAATGAATGCATAATATATCAAGAATATTGTGTTAAAATTTTTATGCAATCGAGAAGTGTTCTCAAACTTATGTGCAATGAGCGCTGAGCGACCAAACTCTTCTGCGTTTTTCAAACCGTTTTTCTGAGACTTGTCATATTTGAAGTCCGTGTGCACGATAACTCAAAATCTACTGGACCAATCGCTATGAAATTTTGCACAGTACTTCTTCACATAATTCACCAGGTATTGTCGAGAGTTTTTTTGTTTTCTTTAATAATTACCAATTTTTCAACAACAAATTAGCCGATTTTTTTAGCGAAAATCGGGTTTTTGGCTCCCGAGTGCTACGAAAAATCGAAAAATCGAAAAAAAAATCCTCCCGTCATTACCTCGAGAAACATCTCCTTTAACAAATGCATTTTGATTTTTTTGTTTCAGATGATTCTGTTGCGAGTTATGGTGCACACCGCAAACCAACTTTTTTTCGAGGCGCCTCCGGGGTTTAATTTTCACTCGCTCAATTTTGAATATTTTGCAATGCAAATTTAGGAGAATGTTGTTCAAATGTTACTTTATTATATGTACATTTTTCAATGAACGAACACTATTCGTTACGCCAAAAAAATCTTAAAAACATGTCTTTTTTTCGCCGAATTAACTTTACCCCGCCCTTAAGAGGTTAGGCCACAGAAACAAGTATAAAATCGTATGCGAATTTAACATTTTTTTTCGTATGAAAAAGCGATTCACTCATAAAATTAATTACAGATCTATTCAGTATGAATATCAGGCAGTTAGAATTTTTTTTTTGATGTACAACATAGCCGGCTCCTAATATTTTCTTTTGTTATCTTTTATTAGGCGCTCCGCGGCGTGACATTTACCATCGACAATTTTTCACCTCGAACAAAAAAAAAAATTCTCGTCAATCTACATTAGAATACCTAGAGAAGTACGTATGGAATTTAAACAATGTGGTTTTATTCAAAAGTTGTAGGTATTTGAATTGAGTTGTAGTTATTTGAATGAATTTTCAGTGAAAAATTTCGTATAAAACTGCTCATAAAATCAGAAGTTTTCGATTAAGCAGAAATTAAGCAGTTAAGCAGTTTTCGATTAAACAGAAAAAAAACGTTTTTTTTTTGTTTTTTTCGAAAAATGTCCGCCTTTTTGTTATTTTTGCATATATCAAAAATCGTATGATACGCGCTGTAGACATTAACATAGTGAACCTAAAACCGTTTGATTTTTTTTTTTCGGATGACCGATTTCCGAGATTTCATCAACAGCGTAGACCTACAATTTTTTTAGGACATTTTTTTAACTACCATTTTCGTCTATAAATAGTGACTTACAATAAATAAATAAATAAAAATGTTTTAAATGTATTTCGACAGTGTATTTATTAAGGATAACAACTTTTATATCAATATCTATAATATAAATCTATCAAAAAAGTTCATGAAAATAGCCTTTTTTAACGTCTAAAGCGAGAAGACACCTTAAAGCGACATTATTCATGCATTGATTGATAATTTTTCTTAATTTATACATAATTATATTTAATTAATTTTCTTTCGTGTTCATATGCACACATGAGTAAAAATAGCCTCATCTTTAAATGGACATATATGTATTTACTTTTCCCGAGTTTCAACCTTTATCCTTGCAGGTTTTTACGTATTAGCCTTCCCAATTGAACTCTTTCCTATCACTCCCTACCCGCACTTGGCCAATCCAACCTAACATCCGTTGCGTCCAGAAATCC
Organism: Ophion obscuratus; assembly: GCA_964007375.1. Lineage (NCBI taxonomy): Eukaryota > Metazoa > Arthropoda > Insecta > Hymenoptera > Ichneumonidae > Ophion > Ophion obscuratus. Next base: position 15,825,534 of record OZ023312.1, on the reverse strand, counting down.
GACCGCCTATCCGCCAGTGTCGGCTCTCATATGTGTATTCGTCCCACTCACAATCAGTCCCATTCCGGCGGGGACAAATTCCGAACGAAATCATACAGAGCTGTAGTCCAATGCATACACGACTGAGGTCGTCTATCATTTTTGTATTGTTTTTTTGTCGTTTCGCATAAAGTTTGGTTTACCCGTTGTTTTTTTTCATCGTTTTACGTATAGTGTCGTTTTTTTTTCGTTTTTATTTAATTTCACACGAAAAAAATTGATATACTCACTTCTTATCGTCGGGGTGACTTGAAGTATCGTCGTCTGGCCGCCCGGAAAAGTGGCGTTTCGCTTGTGACGGCCCTGAAACAACATTTCCTTCGATTATTAATTGCAAACCACATGGAAGAAAAAGGACATTTGAAAAAAGGCCTAAAACAATAAAGTACCAATTGTTTCGATCACTGATTTTTTAGCAATATTGCCTGATCTCAGCCACTTAAGGGGGTATCCCTCTCTGGAAACTTGAAAATATCGTTTTCTTTAAATATTGTTATAGTATGAACTTTCAAGAATATTTTGAGGCCTCAGGCCACAGTAACGGGTATGGAATCATGTGCGAATTCAACATTTTTTTTTTCCTATGATAAAAGATGTGATTCATTCATAAAATTAATTACACATCGATTTGGTATGAATATCAAGCTGTTAGAATTTTTTTTCGATGTACAAAATGGCCGAGTACTAATATTTTCTTTTGTTATTTTTTTTAGGCGCTCCGCGGGCTGACATTTAGCATCCACAATTTTTCACCTAGAACAAAAACAAAAATACATTAAACTACCTAGAGAAGTATGTACGGAATTTAAAAAATATTTTTTTTCATTCAAAAGTTGTAGGTATTTCAACTTAAGAAATGAATTTTCAGTGAAAAATTTCGTTACAACTGCTCATAAATTGCTCATAAAATGAAAAGTTTTCTTCTTGAAATGCAATTAGGAACAGAACTTTTGAATTTGAAATAAATCGAGTGAAAATTGTTGAAGTTATTTGCCACGCCAATTTAAAAAAAAAAGCTGTTTCGAGAAGTTTCGAGTAATCGGCCATTTTGTACATCGAAAAAAAAATAATTCCAACTGCTTGATATTCATACTAAATAGATGTGTAATTAATTTTATGAGTGAATCACTTTTTGATACGAAAAAAAATTATTCGATGCAATATTCCATTTGCTATTATTTTTTCGTCTTCTTCCTAATTGAAAACCATCGAATCTCCAAGCGGATCCCGAAATTCTAAAGACTAACGAAGGTACACCTATTTTAGTGGAACAGTGTGTCAAGGGGTTAAGGATGATTCGCGTGTAACGAAAGCGGACATCAAAGCACAAGAACACTCAAAAGAGGCCCGAGAACTGCCCGCAGATTGCATAGATTAGGTGTGCAACACGATCTCGATGATGAGGAAGGACACTTATATGGTGCCGGAATCGCTGACTAGCGGTAAGACGACAATATTTCACAAGATCGTGTAAAATATGTGCCGAAACTTTGAACGCGATTATCTCGAATATCTTGACGGGATTGATATCTCGAGTGACTTTCACACTGTTGACTTGAATTTGCACAGTTAGCGTTCAAACAGTAGTCATTTTCGATCCACGATCGCATTTTTTAATTGGATGTACCATTCGTTAAGGGGAGATATACACCTAGATGGTCGAAAAAATCGATTTAGAAGCTATGAACATTCCGTCGACCGTAGAAGACCTTCACTATGGGTCTGGTATCGACGATTCCATGTAATTTGACAAATTTCATGATTTATTCATTCCCAAATTTTCAAACGCGTTTTTTCTCAAAACCACGTTTTTCAAATCGGTACTCAAAATTTCTCGAAAACCAATTAACCGATTGCCTTGAGGTTTTTTGTGGTTATTCTATACACTATGTATTTTTTCCCGTTACTTAGTTTTTGTTTTATAGGCAAAACAATAACTAATTTTTGGCCCAAAAATCATTATTTATGTTCAAACGTCCGCCACTTTGTCATAAATCGATATTTTCAAAATCGGCCATGACAATTACTAGATTATAGTATCTAATTTAATAATCTTTTTGGTTTTTTTTTTCAGATGATTTTTGAAGAAACGCCAGTGGGTACCGTATACGCAGATTTTTTTACGACGCTCCAAGGATCATGCAATATTCTTGTATATTTTTGATATTTTTAAATAAAGAAAATTAAACATGTTTTGAATGTATATACTTTTAGATAATTAAAACCCCAATCCGAAATTTCAAATAGTTTTCCTTGAAAAAATGCACAAAAATGACTTTTTTCCGGCTCCTAGGTGTATATCTCCCCTTAATAACAATGACTTTAGCATGCTGTTTTTCAAGAGAGAGGTTTTCTGTGGAGCAGCTGTCATTTTTCGTATTTTTCGAAATTTCGAAAAGTGGATCGTGAACCCATAGCCAGTTGGATATATTTGAAGAATTTTTTTTTATTTCGCCGCTGGAGGACTGCAACGCCAACTGCAGCACCACGAACACCGAAAGATTTTCTTCCGAAAAAATTCCATTGTAATCACAAACATGTGTACAACATGCTGGGAAAAAATTAATTTATTCCAACCAATGTGTTACTAGAAAAAAATGCATCATTCTGACCCTTCAAATTCGGCTTCCAGAAAGGAATACCCCCTTAAACATTTTTTTCTCCCTCCCTCTCTGGCTCTTTGTCTCTTTGTCTCTTTCTCTCATTGTTCGAAGACTATTTTAAATGCTACATGATCAAAAATTCACGACTGAAAAAACACACTTTCGTAAACTGTGAGTACGGAATGACGTAAGAGGGGTGGTAATGTATTCGACGCGGACGAGAGAGGCCTAAACAAAGTGAAATTATTTTTACAGTCTCCTTAGTATGCAGCTGCATCATCGACTCCGTATGCCAATCTCACCGTTCGTCTTTTGTGCCAATAGACCGTGGGCGACCGTAATAATACGCAGCAAAGATACACACACGCACACACACACACACATATATATACATATATATTTATAGTAGAGATAATTTAGCCCTAAGGGCCGGGCCCAGCTTCCTCCCAGTGTGTTTCGATGCGACCGCGAAAAATTCACGAGTACCAACTCAACCAAGGACTTGCATAATTCATGGGCATGTATACGTATATATGTACTCATAGGTACACTCGTGAGGGGCACGCATCGACGAGCAAAACTTGAACGCGAACTAAACAACTATGCGCAATAGGTTGCTCTACAATACCGCATCTTTAGTACCACTAATTTTACGTTGTCTGAAGATTTTTCATCGTCCTGGAAAATGAATATATATATATATATATATATATATATATATATATATATATATATATATATATTAGGGTGATTCGTTTCAGGGTAACTTTTTTTTCTAACCCATCGTATCCGAAAGCCTTTAGTTGGTACCCAAAAACGAAGTTTCGTGAAAGGGGGGTGTTGTCAAAAAATATTTAGAGGTCGCGAATCAAAATTGAACGTCTCCCATTTGATTAGCATTGAAAAAAATGTTTTTCTCATTATTAGTGTTACCATTCCGCGAATTTTGATATCGCGATATTTTCCAAGCGAGTTCTCATAGGAAATATGATACTTTACAATAAAGTTCATTGAGCCATGTCCGTAAATTCAACCGTTTCAGCGGTATCATTGTTTCAAGTGAATATTGTATGAAAATATCTGTTCAAACGGCTTTAACGCCTAAGCTATTAGATATATCGAAAAAAATTCAAATGAGAACTATGTAGAGAAAGTAATTTGCTACAAAAAAGTCTTATAAGCCGAGCCCGTAAATTCAACTCTTTCTCAGCTATAGGTGGATGAAGTAAAATAAATAGATTTTTTTTGTTTAAAAAAAATCTATTTATTTTACTATACTATTATACTTATATATATATATATATATATATATATATATATATATATATACACTTATATATATTTTTTTCTTTTTTCAGGACGATGAAAAATCTTCCGAAAAGTCTTCATATATATATATATACTGGTTCGCGCTATTACCACGTTCGTTCTCATTTCGGATTGGAATGAAAAACAAGAAAAGAGGAAGAATTGAAAAAATAATTGAAAAAATAAATTGAAATTAACGAAATTAAACAAAAATGAAATCGAAATGAACGAAATTTGCTTTATTTATTTTATTTCTATGCTATATGATTATACTTTGGATAATTGCAAACTTATATTAGAATAATAAAATGTATTGTATGGAGCTATACAACAGTATCTTCATAAGATAAGAAATAAAATTGATTATATTATTCTAATTTAATTTTGCTACTATCCAAAGCAATCGCAAGCTTTTGAGCGGTACAAAAAAATATTACGAGCTACTTCGCAATGATTTTTATTCTCGTCGAATTTGGTTAATTACAATTTCTTTTTTGTCAAATTGTTTTTTCCTCAGAATCATCCTGGCTGTAATACATTTTTTAATTCTTCCCCTCTCCTAGTTTTTTTTTTTAATTCCGATCCGAAATGAGAACGAGCGTGCTAATAGCGCGATTTAATACTCCGGCTCAAATAATTCAAGAGCGTATCGTATTAAGGTCTATGACCCGCGATACGTTTGGTCCTTTTTACATCTGTGGGCCGCGATACGTTTTGTTCTTTTTCTTTTTTGTTTCTCGTGTTGAGAGATTTTTGCCAATTCCGACGACGATGTGTCGCAATTAATCAGATGAGAGAGAGAGAGAGAGAGAGAGAGAGAGAGAGAGAGAGAGAGAGAGAGAGAGAGAGAGAGAGAGAGAGAGAGAGAGAAAGAGAGAGAGAGAGAGAGAGAGAGACGAGTGCAAAAGAACATCCGTGACGAGTCGTCGTTTCAATTTAGAAATTCTTTACGGCTTAGATTTCTTTTTTCTCTCGTTTCATTTGTTCTCGATGAATTACGACGAACTAATAATGTATATTGGTGTATATATATATATATATATATATCGATCTATGGTTTATCGGGACCGTGACCCAGAATCCGCAGAAACGATTTACAATTTATCCGTTTTCTTTTTTATTGCCAAGAAATTATGGGCTCCCGTCATCGTGGGTCGTCGACAAGACAACACGATGATTTTTCGAAAGATAAACCAACCAACGCTAAGAATAAGAATAATAATATTAATAAAATAAAATAAAGAAATAACGTAGAAACGAAGAAGGAGCGAAACGTATCTGAAAATGGCAAAAGAACGATCTAGCGTTTCCTGCACGTTCACCCCGTACGTCTTGAATTTATATGTGTGAGCGTGCGCATAAAGAAATAAGAAAAAGAGAAGTCTTGTGCATCGCCTTGGCCTCCTAACGCCTCGTGAATAAGTCACGGAGGAGCGAGAAGTATGTACTACGTCTGCGTGATCGTTTCTACACAAGTAAATTAATGAATATGTATACTGTACGCATACCCATGGGTCGTTAAACGCCGACTGAACGATCTGATTTTTTAAGCCATTTCTTTTTTCGGCCTTGCTCAAAGTGCCGGGTGGCGTGCAAGCCTTGATTGGGATTTCTCGAATTCCTGATCCAGGTACGCAGAAAAAAAAATATTCGAATGTAAATTTGTACAGGATGGCGCGAAACGTGACGTGTGAAAGGAAAATCTAGATGGCTGGTGTGGATACCTATCCGAATCATCCCCATGTACGTTCTGCGATTTATTTTTTTAGTTTTAGAAGAAAAAATCACTTTTTTATATTTTCTTGCATTTTCCTGTGGCGTAAGTTTTAATTTGCTCCTCTTTCGTGCATGTACTTACCTCTTGGAAGTTTTTGAAAGCAATTGCGAGTCATTTAGACTAGTATGAGTATTTTTTTTATCGTCTCAACTCATGAAAAAATCAGACTTTTTTCGGAATTTATTTTTGAGAGTACTATAAGAGCAATCAAAAGGAGGTTTGGAGGGTTTATTATGAACGTGGTGACGTATACAAAAAAAATCTATTAAAAAACAAAATGGTGACTCAGTCGTGACTACACTGAGAGGTATTTTTTAGGCGCTCGTTTATAGATTGGCATATAGAAAAGAAAAAAAAGTCGACATCTATATGCGTTCTGTTAGAGAAATGCGCGGGATTATTAAAAAAAAAATATGGTTTTTCTTCGGAAAATGGCATCATTTTTGATACATTCGATTTCTTCGCTGTAAATTGGCCTTAATTCGTTTATAAAAACGAGAATAGCTAATGGATCATAAAAAATCATGTGGAGTTCTCTTAAGGCGAGATATACATTTACAACGATAAAAAAATCGATTTCTTTTGTTTTTTCTTTAAACGATAGGACTATATATGTAGAAGCTAGGTGCGCAACTAAGTTCCCGGGTTTCACACATGGATGGCGCTAGCGACACATGTAGTCGGCATACAGGTCCGAAATTGGGTGTCTTTATAGCTTGGATATCTGTTAAAAATACCCAGTCGTAATATAAACAAATATTGCAACACAACGACCTTTTTTCTAACCTCGAAAATGTCAACGTTTGTGCCACATAAACAACATTTGCGGGAAGCATTGCTATTCTGCTTCGACCTAAAAAAAACAGCAGCTGAAGCACGTCGGTTACTTGAGGAGGCCTACGTCGAGCATATACCATCAAAAACAACGTGTGAAGATTGGTTCGAGCGGTTCGGAAGTGGCGATTTTGAGACTGGGGACAAGGAGCGCTCGGGAAGACCGCAAACATTTGCGGACGCCGATCTGCAAGCGTTATTGGATGAAGATGACACTCAAACAGAAGATCAACTTGCCGAGGCATTAAATGTGACTCGGCAATGTATTTCGAAACGTTTGCACGCCATGGGTAAAATTCATAAGAAAGGAAAGAGGGTGCCGCATGAGTTGACTGAGAGACAAATGGAAAATCGAAGAGCCACTTCCGAAATTTTGCTTTTGCGGCAGAACAGAAAGAGTTTCCTGCATCGAATTGTTACTGGCGATGAAAAATGGATATATTTCGAGAATCCCAAACGTAGAAAATCGTGGCTTTCACTTGGCGAAGCGTCAACATCGACGGCACGGCCAAATCGCTTCGGAAAAAAGGCAATGCTCTGCGTTTGGTGGAACCAGAAAGGAATCGTGTACTATGAGCTGCTGGAACCGGGCGAAACTGTCAATGGGCATCGCTACCGACAACGACTAATCAATTTGAACTGCGCATTGCTCGAAAAACGGCCAGAATGGGACTCGAGACACGAACGTGTGATATTGCAGCACGACAACGCTCCGTGCCATCGCAGTTCCATCGTCCAAGACACCATAAAAACACTGAAATGGGATCTGCTACCGCACCCGCCGCATTCGCCAGACCTGGCCCCTTCAGACTATCACTTGTTCCGGTCAATGGCGCATGGCTCGGGTGGGCTACACTTGGCCAATTACGATGCAGTACAAAATTGGTTAGACGAATGGTTTCAGTCCAAAGACGCGTCTTTTTATCGTCGCGGTATTTATGTATTGCCAGAGAGATGGCAAAAATGTGTAAATAGCGAGGGACGATACTTCGAATGAACCATTTTTTTTGTATTTGTCTTGAAATTTTCGATTTTTTATTGGCAAAAAAAGACCCGGAAACTTAGTTGCGCACCTAGTATATTCCCAGAGTTTCAAAGCGAAATTCGAAAAACTTCAAACGCTCAGTCAGAACATGTATAGTTTCTATGTGACGGTAATTAAAATGAAGAAAATACAAATTTAACAGCGGGGTAAAGTTAATTCGGCGAAAAAAAGGCATGTTTTTAAGATTTTTTTTGGCGTAACGAATAGTGTTCGTTTATTGAAAAATTTACATATAATAAAGTAACATTTGAACAACATTCTCCTAAATTTGCATTGCAAAATATTCAAAATTGAGCGAGTAAAAATTAAACCCCGGAGGCGCCTCGAAAAAAAGTTGGTTTGCGGTGTGCACCAGAACTCGCAACAGAATCATTTGAAACAAAAAAATCAAAATGCATTTGTTAAAGGAGATGTTTCTCGAGGTAATGACGGGAGGATTTTTTTTTTCGATTTTTCGATTTTTCGTAGCACTTGGGAGCCAAAAACCCGATTTTCGCTAAAAAAATCGGCGAATTTGTTGTTGAAAAATTAGTAATTATTAAAAAAAAACAAAAAAGCTCTCGACAATACCTGGTGAATTATGTGAAGAAGTACTGTGCAAAATTTCAAAGCGATTGGTCCAGTAGATTTTGAGTTATCGTGCACACGGACTTCAAATATGACAAGTGTCAGAAAAACGGTTTGAAAAACGCAGAAGAGAAGAGAACGGCATGGAGCAATAGACGCTCAAATACTCATAACTTCGTCAATTTTACTCCGGTCGACTTGAAATTTTAACACAATATTCTTGATATATTATGCATTCATTTGAAAAATTAAACAAAAATGAAAAAAAAAATTTTAATACTTTACCCCGCCCTTAAGACAATGGAACGCATTTACAAAAAAAAATCAACATTTCACGCAACATTTCTGTAAATTGTGGATTAAAAAAGTAGTTTTTTTTCCAATTTTTCAAAAACAATTCTTGTCAAGTGAACGGTACCAATATTATCAATATTTCTGCCAAGTTTCAACTCAATCGGCTTAATAGTTTTTGAGTAATCCTGCACGCCAATTTCGATAATGCAGTTTTGAGAAAAACGCGTTTGAAGTTCACGCCCAATCCGAATCCGAGCGTTGAGGCACAACGTTGACGGGCTGTAACGTTTGAAAGTTTTCGAATTTCGCTTCGAAACTTTGGGAAAATATTCGACATATATAGTTCTATCGTTTGAAGAAAAAAAAAAGAAATCGTTTTTATTATCGTTGTAAATGTATATCCCGCCTTAAGATTTTCATCGTTGGAATGCAACGGAAAGTATTTTTATTCCGAAATTTCCTTCGGCAGATTCGAGCCACAAAAATCACGCGGCCCCTAATGAAGATTCTTATTCAGCAATCTATAACAAAATTGCAAAATATGATCAACGGTAATAAAGAAAATAAGAAATCGAAAAAATTTCGTTGCATTCTAACGATGCGAGCTTCAACCCCATCGATACGAAAGATCTAGAATATCATTTTGGTCGGAACTTCTCAGACTACCCTGTACATGTATCGAATTCCTTTTCTCTCCCATACATTTTTCAGCATTTGTCACAAATGGCAATAATTTTTCTGATCGATTATTTCATCGAATCCGATTCGCCAGAATCTATAAATAATTACGCTGCGCAGGAATGTCATTCTTTTACATATTTTGTCGACAAGAGAATCGAAAGATTCTCCTTGGGCCTCGTCTCCGGACTGTTTCACAACGGTGGCTTGCATTTTCGGTAAAGTGCACGGTAAAGTCATCCGTGTTGGGGATCCAAGTGATATATAACGCAACGAGTTAACTCGCAAGTTTCAGTATCTCCTATTTAAACATCAAACACGAGACGCTCTCTTTACTTGGACAAGGAGACTGGAATTTATGGCTCCTTACGAGGAAACCAAAAGGTATATCTATACACAGACATATATGCACAGTGCAATGATATATATATATATATATATATATATATATATATATATATATATATATATGTATATATATGTATGTATATATGTATGTAAAAAAATATATATATATATATGCATACTACAATATATATATTTTTTTCCTCTGCTGTATTGAAGTGAAAAAAAAGGTATTGCGTAATTTTCTAAGGAACAGCACTGAGCAAGCAAGTTTCGAGAGCTACGTCGTGTTCGTTTCAAATTTTCTGCATATTTATTACATTGCGTAAATGAATGAGGCACGCAATCAAATTTTTTTTTTCCGAAATTATTATTATTATTAATACTTATTTCGCAATGATAAAGTGAATATAATTTTTAAAAGTAAATAGCCATTTTCTATAATTACTTTTAACAAATATGTCGTTAAAGTTTGCATCACTGAAATGCGACGAAAGGTCTTTTTTATTTTAGTTTTATTTTTCCCATTTTTATTATAACCCAATCTTTGTTTTCGTTTATTGAGGTCGTAGATCTCTACGAAAGATAGGAAAACAACATTTAAGCGATTTTCGTACCATAAGCCGGTGAACAAAATGTGAGCGATTAAAAAAAAAGTTATCTTTCGTTGCATTCCAACGATGCAAGCTTCAATATCATTGAAAAATTGGCAAAAATAGAGCTGCACAGTTGGTCACGAATTATTATAACAAATAACACGAGCTATAATGGGTAATTTTTATATTAAAACAGGATTGACATTGTTACTATTATTATCATGATCATGACAATAATAACTTTTTATCATTCTTGTTATTTTATTGGATATTATTGTTGTATGATTATATTAGATATTATTAGTATATTATCATCATCATCGTCATTATTATTGTTATTATTAATATTATTATTATTATTATTATTAGAATGGAAAACATAATTTCCCATTAAAGTTTAAATAATTTAAAAAAATGTAATTAATAATATATCACCCATTTGAAAATTCACATTAATAGTGTCTAAGGATCAACCATTAATTATTGTATCATTATTACATGCAATAACAAATATGGGACTGAAATTTGCATCGTTGGAGTGCAATAAGAATTTACATTTTTTCTAATTGCTTCAATTTCTTTTAACAGATTTTTTCTACAAGAATCGTTCGACAATTTCTCAACATGATCATTTAGAAATCGAAAATGTTACTGCAAGAAAATCTTTTTCATAATGATAAAAATGAGGAAAGAAAAATATGAAAAAGAACTGTCTTTGCATTCCAAAAATGCAAACTTCAACATCGTTAGTAAAAAATGAATATTATAATTAGATTTTCACTTGCAAGTGACACAGGATGAGGGGAACGAAGAAGAGGACAAAATCGGAAGATGTGGAAGAGAAAAATAATCGCCGAGACCCCGAACCTTTATATATATGTATATATATATATATTTTGAAACGATTGAGACAACACTATGAAAGGAATGCAAGGGTAAGTTTCCGAACCACCCCCCCCTCCCATCGAGCTGAAATTTTGCATAAACCTTCCTTTTAACGTTTTAAGGGGAGGGTAGGGGTGTGCACTTTTGAAAAATCGATTTTTTTGTCTTTTCTTATAGTTAAACATTTGAAGAAAATAATTAAGGTCACTCAGAGCAAAACTCTCGAAGTCATTGACTATTTAGCCCCGCTCCTCAAACACTGTAGCTCCGACTTCTCTAAACTTCAAACGCGTTTTTCTCGAAACCACTTTTTCAAAGTCCGTGTTCACTGCCATTTGAAAACTACATGACCGATTTATTTTAAACTTGGTACACACTTTCTACACATAAAATACCTCCCTCCAACGGTTAGTTTGAATTTTTTTTTTACATTGAGGGGGTGTTCCACTCCCAAAATGGCGGAATTTTTCGTGAAAAATAGCACTTTTCACTTTACATGACCACCAAAAATTTAGAATTGAAAAAAAAAAATTATCAACAACGTTGGGGGGAGGATTTTATGATACTTTGACTAAATTTTAATGGTACTTGATTTCAGATAATTTCTAGCTGAGATACAGTGAACACGGAAAATCGTGTTTTTCCAAAGGCGTTCTTGGAAACGCTTTGTCACCGGCTTGTTTGTGGATATTTTCGCGTACAAATTTCACGGAATGTTCTTGAAATGACACTTAACAATGTACAAAAGGTTTCAATAAATTTACTCTATCCATATAGATGAAAAAAATTCGCAAAAAAGTGTTTTTTTCACGCTGAAACCTCTACCCTCCCCTTAAGACAACCCCTAAAGGGATTTTTGGCGACGCGCAATAGTTTTTGGGTTTGAATGTAGGTTTTTTTGTTTGGGAAAAAGGGAGACGTAGTATATATAGATAGTCAGCGCGCGTTAAAATAAATAACTTTAAAATTCAATATCTCGAAAACTATTGCGAATCGCCAAAAATCCCTTTAGGGGTTGTCTTAAAATATTAAAAGGACGGTTTGTGCAAAATTTGAACTCGTTCGTAGAGGAGGGGGGGGGGTGGAGGGAGGTCGGAACCTTATCCGAACACAACAAATACGTGCCCGAAACAAAAACTCGACATCGTCCCTTGCCCAAAAATAAATCAAAAGACAAAAAAATTACACCGCGGAAAGTTAAAAAAAAAAAACATCATACGCAGCAAAGTTGCGCGGTACAAGCGTTCAATTATTTCATGCGTAAAAAAAATCGACCTCAATTCACCGTTGAGAACGGAAAAAAAACAATTTCGATGAGCCCTAGTTTGTCTTGCTTTGTTTTATTTCGTCGCTTTATGGACATTTTTATTTTACGCAAATTCCATTCGTGTTGCAAAGTAAAACGAACGTTTACCATTTTTTTGCCATTTTCTCTGTGAGAACATGTTCCGTTTTTTGTTTTCTTTTTTCTATCGTCAGCATTCGGCGATTTTTTGTTTGCATTTACCTTGTTTCTCGAGTAAACCTGAAGGACGTCGGCCCACCATCTCGTCTCCTCTCTGCACGTGCCCTTGACGAAGGTGACACCTTCGGGCGAAGTGATCGCCAGACTGTACGCATGTCCTGTCACATCCTCGGCGGCTGCGACTTCCAACACGCGGGTCATGTCGATCCTCGACTGAGGCACCGTTTCCGGCTGCGAACAATTTTCATCCAATATAAAGGCTTGAAAATGTCGAAAAAAATAAGAAAAAAAAAACATATTTACGTAAACAAACGTTTCAAAATTTGCCGAATCAAATGATAATTTAAGAATTATTCGTCGGATGGTAAATTACGTTTAACTGTTGCGAGAAAAAAAAAATGCAATGAGAATTCGAAGATATACGATCGAGGCCACTTGTCGAGTACGGTGAAAGTGTCGCTATCTCCTGACGTGAAAATACACTTACTGGAAAACCTTCACTTTGCGATACAGTAAAAAAAAAAGATAAAGCGAAGTGGACGACGACACTTTTCTCCTTGGTACAGTGCGACCATGTACCGTTAAGAAATATTGTGGGAAAATGTATTTAAGGGGTTAAGCCACTCTAGAGGCCGAAAAGTAGGCTTTTTGGGTTTTTCTTTTCAGAAAAACTACGAAATAAATCGAGATTACAAAAAAGGGTGTTTATCATACATATCAGTGACTGTATACAATAATTTTTTTAAGCGATTAATTTCAAAATGGCGGCTGTGCAGCGTTTATCTCAAAACTGCATTTTTTAAGTTGGCCGGAAACATAACTCAGACAATTTTCAATCGATTCACTTGTTATTAACAATTATCTGACGAAATTTTTCACTTTCCAAAAATTTGACTAAAAAATCGTCAGATGATTGTTAATAACAAATGATGATTCGCAAAAACGCGAAAAAAACGCGTTTTTTAAACACTTTTTTCGTTTCTCATCTGCCATTTTGTTATTTTTTGATGAAACTTTATATCCGAGGGTCATTTTGTAGCTGGTGTCATACTGAATCTAATCGACTTTGATTTTTTTTCGTTTCAGACAAGCCGTTGCCGAGTTGTGATGGAGCTACCTAGCCCACCTATTTTTGAGGCGTTACGTTAAACTATAGTTTTTGTACTTAAAAATGAATTAAAATTTTTAAAAATGTATTTCAAGACTTTATTTATCATTCCCAACAACTTTTATATTCGTATCTTTCATAAAATCATCAAAAAAATCGCGAAAATAGCCTTTTTTCGTGGCTCCAAAGTGGACTGGCCCCTTAACTGCATGAATAGTGGTGGTATAAAAATTGAAACTTTCTTCATTGTTAGTTGCTATCAAATAAAGAATTTAGAGCCGTTGGATTAAGAAAGAGAATTTTCTATACTATTTATATTATATGAGTTGATTTTCCCGGAAATCCAAGATATATTTTCGATCATCCGAATTTTTTATTATTCGAACAATGTCCGGTCCCAATTAGTTCGGATAATCGAGGTTCTACTGTAGTTAAATAAGAACAAGAATGAAAATTTAAAAAAACTTGGTCCCAGCACAATTCCTATGATTTTTTATTAAGTGACTACTGGTGATATATATTCCGACCTATATTTCTAGTTACTACTCAGCGTTTTGACATGAATTGTAGTTTGATAGTGAGTGTATTCATCAGCTCATTTAAGACATTTTTTATTTGCTTTTTTATTTATTTGCTGTGATAAATTAATTCAGTAATATGTCGATGGTAGCAAAGTGAAGACGAGCTTGTTCGAAGTAGCCTAATAAATTTCGTTGTCTTCGCGGAGAGTATGTTATTCAAAAATTGAGAAAAACAATTACAGATTTCTCGAAAATTGTTTTTTCTTGTATTTTGTTATTGCGCGATAGAAATAAAGAATTGAGATAAATGCGCAGAAAATCTTGGATCTTCCGGTGAAGAGCAAGAAAAACGCTTCCATGGGGAGATAAAAATCATCATAGATAGGTATCAGGGAAAATGGGACGCACACACATGATGACTGATTACGTTTGGAGTTCGATGCTCGACTGCCTCGACAAGTCTTACTCAAGAAAATCACTAAAAAGAAACCTAGTCGATGTAAAAATATTTAATAAAACTGAAATTTTTCAATAAAATTATCTTTTATAATAAAGTTGTATATTTTTCGTGTTCTTCTGTAGAATATCAATATTAAGTGTTGAAAAGGGATCAGTATAGATATGAGATTCAGAAAAATATACAGTTTTGCAGCACCAGTTCGGCTGTTGAGCTGTGTCATCATAGTAATTTACAATATACATTAGATATAAAAATGATTATTATTTTATTCATTTTCATTGAGGGAGCATAAGTTTGAAATTGGAAAAAGTACGATTTTTCATTGTTTTATAGCCTCCTGATTTCAATTTGCAACAACGATTTTCGAATGATTCGATAAACTGACGATTTTTCCTTCCCTTTTTTCCCTTCCGCCTTTTCTTGAAACTGCACGTCGTATCTCAAAATCTATTCGTCCAATTCACTTGAAATTCGAACATAGCATAGTTTATAACATTGTTTTCTTATGACCGGATTATTTTTCGATACGTTAATCCATTTGTAAATAGCAAATCATTAAAGTTACTTTTTTGGTCGAAAATCGAACCTTTCGTCCACGGCTGTCTATTTTCGTAATTTAAAAAATTTCAAATACGTATTCGATCATTCAAAAGTTTGATTTCCATACTGAAAGCACATTTTTTATTTTTCATCATCCTAGTTGCCAGAACCACCTAAACCTATTGTCCATGCAGCAACGGCGGCACATTGTTTAAATAATAATAATTTAATTTATTAATAATTTGCCATGAAAAAAAAACTCGAACTTAGCAAGACTATTTAATAATTGTCTCTAAAATTCCGATCTCGTTATTCCAATACTCTCAACAGAAAAAAAATATTGAAAATCGACCTGCTGTTTAGGTCCCACGCTTATGCAAAAATTGAAAGGCAGATGTACTCGAGGTACTGACGTACTGACGATTAAAATTAAGACTCACTTATGGGGCTAGCTTTGAGTAAATGAAACGGAATTTGCTCATACGGTCAGCTTTTAGAACCGAAATAAATTAATGAGAAAACATGTGCAAGCTTCCAACTTTTTCCCCTAATATCATGTGTTGTTTACATTCCACATTCCCGTTAGCCTCGGTAAATGATACAGAATAAAGTTCGAAATAAAAGAGAGGCTTTGCATCCCGATGCGCAGTTTTCGTGAAAATACAGTATAGACACACACACACGTATATGTGTGTGTGTGTGTGTATATATATATATAGGGTGTCCTGTTATAAATGGATTATCCTCCAACTGTTGATAGGTCAGATCATGTCATACTATATGCTGAAATTTCAGTTTATCAAAAGTTACACGGTTTTCGAGTTAAAAAATCATCTGCTTTTGGTTTCTTGCATGCCATTTCTACAAATGGTAACTTTTTTTGAGCCAGTTTTTTAAATAAAAATACTCTTGGTTATTTGTTTTGTCTACAAAAGTCTTTTTTTAACCTTAAATGTAAAGGAAACTTTATGAAAAAAGATCTCATGCAGAATTTTCATACAACCCAATTCGAACATTTGACTTCGATAGCCTGCAGTGCAAAAAAACTACTCATATCTACGCATATCGTGCCAATTACTTTAAAAAGTTGCTTGATTATTGTCGATTCACATCCACGTAGAAATGGCACGCGAAAAACCAAAAGATTATTATTTTTTTAACATAAAGCCCAAAATCTCGAAAACCGTGGGACTTTTACTAAACTGAAATTTCAACATATAGTAGGACACGATCTGACCTATCGACAGTTGCAGGATTATCCATTCGTAACAGGGCACCCTGTAGATACACGCACACATACATATACAGGGTGTCCCAGAACTGAATGCCTCCCTTGAAATGGGGGGTTGGCGGTGAAATTCTGAGTCGATTGATATAAGCATGTGTGGGTCTCAGATCAAACCCTGAATTATTATTAATTTTTAAAGGCGGGCGCACCTGATTGGCCCGCCTTTAAAAATTAATAATAATTCAGGGGTTGATCTGAGACCCACACATGCTTATATAAATCGACTCAGAATTTCACCCCCAACCTCCCATTTCAGGGAACGCATTCAGTTCCGGGACACCCTGTGTATATACGAGAATACTTTCAGAGAGTTTCGCGCTCTCCTCTCATCGTTTCGTGCTCCGTTGATGTCCTCGCATCGCGACTAATCCGACTGGAATTATCGTCTTTTGTCCGTAAATACACAACGATAGGAGAAACCTTCTTTGGCGTATAAAATGAAGAAGACGACGCAAAAAAAATTTCTCTTACACGCAACTGAAATCCGAATATAATGAAGGGTGAAAAACGAGAAAAAAAAACAAACGCGAAAATGGCATTGAACAAAAAAATAGAAACTACAGTACGGCGATGGTTATGCGACATTGGTAGTACTCGAGAGCCCGCGTGCTCCGGGGACACATTTCTTCTGTCATAGCTTTCCTTATTAGAACTTAGAAAGTCGAGAGAGGAGTGTGCGCGCGCGCGCTTGGCGTTGTCGCATCGGCCGGTGCGCGAGCGCGGGCTCCGTGGATTTCAGTAAAAATTTCTTCGCCGAGCGATCACCAACCCGACACGTTTGTATAGAATATACACTAACAGTGGCCAGAGAAAAACGCAAAAAAGTGTTTTCAAAGAATTTTTAGCTGTTGTTAAATTCAGCACAAATAAAAAAATAAACCGTTTCAGGCTTGTCGAATCCAAGTTGGAAATCACAAAATCATTAATAGCATTATCGAACATTAAAATAATAAAAATCGTCTTAAAAAAATATGATTCATTCGAAAAAAATAGAAGTCAAAATGGGCCCACGATGAAACTAGTCTTAAAAATCATAAAATGGGTCACTATTTTAGAGAATTTTTTGAAAAAATAAAAAAAATGTAATCATCTTCATAAAAAATAGCTTTCACTTTAGAAGCAAAAAACCTTGATATTGTTAATTGATAATTTTTTTCATATTGTTTACCGAAAGTATGCTTCAAAATAAAAAAAAATATATTGTGCCACTTGTCGATATCTCAATTAGTTCAGAAGTTGTCAACGTTTAAACGTTTCCAAAACTTCTGAAATCGACATTATTAGGAAAATTTTAAGTCCTAAAAGAAAGGAGATAAAATCTACAAATTGTTGTGGATATTGTTTTCACGGATTACAGTTAAAAAAAAAATCGGGGAACCAAATAGGTCGGGGTCACGGGCTAGCTGAAATGGCGTGGAATACCCCATATATATATATATATATATATATATATATATATATATATATATATATATATATATCCACCTCTGTGGGTGTGTGTAGACATATATTTATGCCGTTCTTCTCAAAATACTTTGAGACCGTAGACAATGAAACCGTTAGATTTGCTCTGTGCAACAATTCGGTACAGAATAAGCGCCAGGAAAATATTTCATTTTTTTTTCTCCCCTCTTTTTTATTACATTCTCGACTGTCACGTCGATAGTTTCGTCACGGTTGGACAAAGACGACCGAGACGAAACGCAGTTGAGTGTCGTGCCTCCTAAACGTAAAATCTTTTTTATATATATATATGGACGCACAGTAGTACTCTAATAACTCAAGAAAGAACCACAAGACGACCTGCTTTCACAGTCTTTTCTCTCCTAATTTGTTTCTCCTTTCTTTCTCTCTCTCTCTCTCTCTCTCTCTCTCTCTCTCTCTCTCTCTCTCTCTCTCTCTCTCTCTCTCTCTCTCTCTCTCTCTCTCTCTCTCTCTCTCTTGCTCTCTCACTCGATTTTATGAACGCGAGAGAAATAGTGTTTCGGACCATCAAGCGGTGACAATTCACCACTGACAGGAAATTTGTCCTCCAACAGACTGTAGGACAAATCTACAATTTCTAATCACTTCTTCCACCGTTCTTCGACTATTAATTTTACACACCAATGTCCTCTTTATCTTCATTCTCTTCAGCTCCCATCCGCGCCATCCCATCGACGCACGATACAGAAACACGGCATTTTTTTTATCTATCTAATCCCGCAACAGAGAATGCATTGCGGAAAATGGAATTTCTTTAGCCTGAGACTCACCGTGAAAAAATGGCGAAAAAAAAATCAATTGGCTGCCCCCTGGCATACTTTGTCGGGAAAAATCGTTCTTATTTCAAGCTGCAGGGAAGGCGGGGGGGGGGGGGGGAATTGCCAATCAGAAAAAGTAGGCTGGAAAGTGCAAAACAATTGAGTCCAATCATCGAGGTGAACGATCAATTAGAAATGTAGCACATAACATTTTTCAAGAAAAGATATTTTTAATCCTTCTTATTTCCATTGTTATTTCTCCTATCATTAGAAGAAATAGAAATGAAATCTAAGAAATGGTAATGACGGACTCATTATATAATTCCTCATTATTTATGTACTCGGGTTTTTAATAATTACACGGGTATTTCAACACTCAACAGCCAACCAACAATTTCAACAATAACATTTTCCCTGAGGGGTTAACAACAGGTGTTTGTTGAGCCCGAGAAAAAAAAAATATATATATATATATGTACTCAGGAGAGGCAAGTAAAAGAGAGTGAGAGAGATAGACGCGGTTCCTCGTGACCCGGTTGCGGTCGGTGCACAGCTTCAGAGAACATGAACGAAAGAGAGCGAGAGAGAGAGAGAGAAAGAGAGGAGTGCTCACTCCAAGAGATAACATCCGCTCAGGTTATATAAAACACGAGTTGTCGCACCTTCGCAAACCCACCGGTATGCACGTATAAATATATAAATTATGTCACCCACACAACGTATAACATAATATGTAGCATAATAGAATTAAATAAATAATATTTATTACTGTGATTATTATTATATTTCGATAATCGTTTTTATTTTTATTTTCATGTTTATTTACTATCGGTAAGTGTGATATAATATATTGCGCGTACGTTGAATGTGTCTGTGTGGGTGGGTGCGTGGGTTTAGTGTGCATGTATCGCTACTTACAGTAAAACTGTAGGGTCCTTACGTTTGTTCGTTCACAGCTCGAGGACTACTGAATCAATTTCGATGAATCTCTCACGGAAACCTAACTCGAAGTTGGGAACAGGATTTATGCTGATGAACGTTACGCTGTGTAGTTAATTATAATTACAATAAACGAATGTAACACAGATGATAGGGAAATTAACGAGCATGGGCGATGAACCAAATGAAGGAAAAAACGAAGAAACAAAAATTGACGAATAATCATGAGTTAGGTGTAATTTTTCAGTTCGTTATTATTATCAATAAAAAAAACATATATACAGGCTGTCCCTCTTATCTCTGCTACCCGAAATAATTCGGTAATTATCGACGTCACAAAAAAATGTTCCGGACGAAAGTTGTACGGTGCGAAAGGGGCCATGAAAGGCGACCAATTTTTTTTATTTCTGTGAAGGCGCTGACGCACAGCGAAGGTCACCTCCACTTTTTAAAATGAAATGGTACATTTTTTTCAACCATCTTGTGGAGCACCTCAAGCAGCATAAAACACATTTGGGGGTCAGAGTCGTTCAAGGTCATTCAAGGTCACCTATTAAAATGAAATACAAATTTAAATATCTGGGATCGCTACCAAATATTCGGTAGTGATCCGAGATTTTAGATTTGTATCATCGATACTGACCTTGAATGACCTTGAACGACTTTGACCCCTTAATTTTTTGTATGCGCCTTGAGGTGCTCCACAAGATGATTGAAAAAAAATGTACCATTCCATTAAAAAAAATGGAGGTGACCTTCACTGTGCGTCAACGCCTCCACGGAAATAAAAAAAATTGGTCGCATTTGATGGCCCCCTTCACACCGCATAACTTTTGTCTGGAACATTTTTTTGTGACGTCGATAATTACCGAGTTATTTCGGGTGGCAGAGATAAGAGGGACACCCTGTATATATATTATTATAAAATCTTTATAGAGTATATCTATATGCAGAAAATATATTCTACTTACAATGTAATAACGGAAATTATAATAATAATGCTATATATATTTTTTTATGTATATATATATATATATATGTACATGTAAAGTACACATAAAGTATATATATTTAATAATTATTATTATTTTTATCAGTAGCATTGTTATTATAATTTGTTATCACATTCTAACAATAAATAGAATATATTTTCTGCATAGAGATATGCTCTATAAAGATTTCATAATAATAAACCGTCTCGATAACCGCGATGTATATCCCCCCCATGCACCATCTTCGTCGGACGGTCGGAGCATCAACCGATAATAAAATATTCTCCGAACGTCTGTCCCAGATCGATTGCGCGTCGAAAACGATAAATCATATACATCGAAGCGAAATCGTGTGTACACCTGACGAGACCGACGAATTAGCATAACACACCCGTAATAATATGTAAATCGAGATAATTCGATGTATCAATGGGTCACGATATTGCAAATCACTTTTATGTACGTTCGCAAGTGTGTGTGGGTGTTAATACGACTGATAACGAATTACATGCATCACGGCGATAATTATTATCAATATTGCAACTCCGAGGAAAAAAATTCCGAGAACAATCATTGCAGCGGGGAGATCGATGTGTTTGTGTCGCGTGGACGATTTATGCTACCCGGGCCCGCTATTGCTACTGATCTACCTCAATAAATGGTGTGCTTCTTAAAGATGCGGAACGAATCATATATATATATATATAGTTTTTTTTTCACTAAGAATATAAATTCACGAGAAAAACAACGATGGTAATTATGAATATGTATTTTTTTATTAAAACCGTAAATAGCAGTGTAAAAATTAATGTAAAAAGGAAATTCTATCAATGATTTTTACGTGGTGTTGACATTTGCATAGTTGGCATGGAACAAATTCTCTTTTTTTTTTTTTTTTTCATTTCTTTATTCTCATTTTTATCTGAAATCTTTTTCTGCTGATTTAAGTTAGACATTCCTAAAATAAATTTTCTCAAAAACATTTCACTAATTTCCGCAGCCTGAATGTGCGAAAAAATTGGGCTTTACGAGAAAAAAAAATACTTTTTTTCATTCCATCGATGCAAACTTCATCGCCATGATTTTTATCCTGTTATTTAAGGTTTAAATTTTTTGAGATTCTATTAATAATTAGTATCAATATTTGTCTCGTTATTATGATTATTTAAGTGAATTTAAGTGACAAATTTAAGTGAATTAAGAATAGGAAAATTAATATAATAGGAAAAGCTCGCTCAAATATTTTGATTAATTTTTCGATTTATATATATATATATACACTACCGGCGGAAAGTTTCCGAACAAGAGTTGGAAAAAGTGCCCGAACGGTTCTTTATGCCATTTCGCCGGTAGTTGGGCTAGGCCAATTTGACCAACGGCATTTTGAAGAGGGGGGATTTACCTACATTTTGGCTTATCAAAAAAAATTTTACGATTTTTTTTACACTTGGCACCCAGTTTTGAAAACGATAATTTTTTGTCGTTTTTTTGTTGTTTTGTGAGTGGACCCCGTTTACAGTAAAAATCTTTTTTATGCATTTCTCCTATTAAAATCATAAAAGGGGAAGCCTAAGCTTCAATTTCGTTTTGTAGAAAAATTTTTGCGATTTTTTTTTTCCCAAAAATATTTCGTTTTTTCGATAAAAATATACAATATGAAAATTGCTCCGGAGTACGAAAACGACGAGGTTTACAACAAAACCTCAAGACGGTAAAAAGTTGCGTTACTTTTTGTTGAGTTCATGAGAATTTTTTCAGATTTTTTTTGCGAAATTTTTTTTAAATTTATTTTCGGTCGGAACTCGATTGATCTCAACACCATGATAATAATATAATTAATTTTTTTATTTACACATTATACTTTGGTCTCGTCGAAAAAACCTCCTCTTGCTGACAGCACGCTCTTTACCACACGCGGCATCCTCTCCACAAGTTTTTCGAATGTCTCTCGGGGTGTTTCTTTCCATGATTTTTGTAGGGATTGGGTCGTCGACCCAATATAAGCATCAAAAAGCGTGCATCAATCCTTGCACTTTGCAATGAAGGGTTCAAAATTCGCTACATTGCAAATCGATTGAAAATACCCAAATCAACCGTTGGGGATGCTATAAAACGTTTCAGAGAGACACAATCGAACCGCGATAAAAATCGTTTTTATCGATTTATAATTAAATTATTATAAATTATATTAAAACTAAATTAAATTTAAAAAAATAAAATTAAAATTGTATAAAAATTATATATATATATATATATGTATGTATATATGCATATATGTATATATATAATTGTGCCCAACGTGAGGCGAGATAGTACGATAGTCCAAGCCGTGAGGATTATTGTAACCCTAACGACTTCACCCCTATACGAGGCGCTCCGCGTCGAATCGCTCCAGAAAGAAAATCTACTGACCAAAAATTACAGTAAAAAGAAGGAACCCACAAATACGTTCACACAACAAATTTGATCCGCAAATGTTCCAAAAAAGTTCAACACACAAGTCTAATGAGCAAAGTAATGGCAAATCTTCCGCTAACACACGAATCTCTGGCCACGATTTCGACACATCGGGTCCATTTGACAACAACCCTCTGGTTGTTTGTCGTGACAACAACCCGTTATTGTTGGCTTTTATTTTTAAAAAATAACGAATACACTTTTAACACTTCCAAACGTGTCTAATGAAAGTTCGAAAACTATGAAATCAACCGATTCTCAATTTTGGGAAAGGGAGAATTTTAGGTAAAATTCATCTCGGTCAATATGACCCACTGTCTCAAGGAGAGGTCCCATGCAGAAATTGTCGTAGGGAACCAATTTGATTCCCATACTTGTCCCTACTTCCTCATAGGGATCTAATGGGTCATCGTATTGGATCCCTATTCTAAAACGTCACGCTCGTACCTTAGACTCTAATCGGGATTCCCCATTGGAATCCAATGTGCGAATCCGATTTGAATCCTAAAGGATTGCCACATTGTCGAAAAGAATCCAATACGATTCCTGCTGGATCCGATCGTATTCTGTTGAATTTTCTAAAACCACTTAGAAAATCGCTCAGAAAAATATATATCTTGGAAAATCGATTTCAATCTCATCACCAAAAATGCACTGTAATTGTCATATTTTATTTATTTTACTGCACTTTGACATAATATTCTCGATTATTCGGCGTTCATCGCGGACAGTACAGAATCCAATTGGATCCCAATGAGGACTCCCTATGTGCGGTGTCCCTAACAAATCCCAATAGAGATTTAGAGTAGGTACATAATGGGACGCCCCAAAAAATTTGTGCACGGAATCACGAAAGAATATTTTTTTCCGGAGATCCACCAAATTCCGGTCTACAATTTCAAATAAAAAAAATTCGCAAACGACGTCAATCGGACAATAGCGCGGAATCCACTTGGATTCCAATGTGGACTCCCTACGTGCGGTGCTCCCATCAAATCCCTATAGGGCTGTGGTAGGATCCAGTCACTCCCAACAGATTTCTGCGCAGGGTTAAGGTATTCCTTTCACGAACCCAAATATTGTACACTTAACTGATTTTCATCTATAATGAAGTAAAAATACATCCCAGTATACTGGTAAAATTTCAAGCTAAGTTGAAATTTTACCTTTAACGAAAAATTACGGCCCTAAAAATCGTCTCATTTATACGGCGCTTTATGCCAATCTGAGCTAATCGGGAACTATTATTATTTCCGTTCCAAAGTTCGATCCGCACGGATTCCCTATAGCGCGGGTTAAATCCACTGATTTCGTGAATTAATTACAATTGTATTTAGCCGGTAAGGTCTGCAGAGTTTTCGCGGACGTCATTTTTTATGTCTCTACTACAGCATACAAAGAGATCAATTTTTTTTCCAATGAGGAGGTTCGTGCACGTGCTACCTTAAACATCCCTTGTCAAGAATTTCTCTCATGCGTTTCTTAAATTGAGCGCGTTTCTTCAATTGAATTGAACGATTTATGAAATAATCCTGCCAGTATCCACTTACGTATAGCCTTCAGGGAACATTGAAAAAATGTTTAAAAAGACGGAAAAAATGCATTGTCAGCGTCAAGGACGTAAATTCGAACTGGAATACCTCGTACATGACGTGGAGATGTACATACGTGTAAACACATGCATGTGTATATATATATATATATATATATATATATATATATATATAAGCTTTATACGAGCCAACGAGAATATTCAACTGTGTGATGCTGGATTTTCTGTCCAGCCGAGATGGATTTACGAACTGCCCATAGCTTTTATAGTACAGAACGCATAGCCACACATGTTGTACAAAATGAGGAAGAGAATATGTGTTAAAGCTCTCCTCATATGTATGTTTATGTATATGTGTGTGTATATATATATGTATATATGTGTATATATATATATATATATATATATATATATATATATATATATATATATATATATATAATGTACCATATAAATATCTATATACGTACGCATAAATATAGTGTATCCATGTGTGCGATGATTTGCACGGTGCACGATAACTTATTTCCTCGAAGTATGCGGAAAAAGCATCGCGTTACATCCAAGACACGTGCGCGTCTCGAGACTCGCGCAATATGCAAGTGCAAACATTCTTCCTCGACCTCGCGCGGAAGTGCAAGAGAAGACTGAGAGCGCAGAGGAAGGAACGAAACAAAAAACGACAAGGCGGATGCTTCCCGTCTCTCTCGCTCGGTCTCTGTCGTGACGCAGTAGACCGCGAGGTTTCTCGAAGGCAAAAGACACCCGTCAACAATTTCCATATTGCAAGCTGTAAAATCCGTCGAAAGGGACAAATAAACGAAAAAATTGGACATGCGTGAAGAATTCGGGCGCGAAATTGGGCAGTTAATGATGTTGCAATTTTTTTTTAGGAGCAACGTATACGAGCACCATGATTCTCTTGCCATACAGGTACCTCGAGTTTGCAGACATTTGAAGTCTTCGGTTTCTTTTTTGTTAATCTTTATTGTTCCGTAAGGCTCCAAAATCTGTCGAGAACTGATATCTCAATGCTTTCGTCTCTGTACGCCTTCATCGATGTTACGACACGCCAAGGATACAATGTTCAGTATCCCCATGCATATACAGGGTGTCCGAGAACTGAATGCGTTCTCTGAAAAGGGGGGATTGGGGGTGAAATTCTGAGTCGATTGATATAAGCATGTGTGGGTCTCAGATCAACCCCTGAATTATTATTGAGTTTTAAAGGCGGGCCAATCAGGTGCGCCGACCTTGAAAAATTAATAATAATTCAGGGATCGATCTGAGACCCGTACATGCTTATATCAATCGACTCAGAATTTCACGCCCTACCCACCATTTCGGGGAACGCATTCATTTCTGGGACACCCTGTATACATATAAAGGGTGTCTCAAAGTGACCTGACATTTTCATTTATTAATAAAACATATTATTTATTTGAAAAATACGAACATTTTTATTTTAATGTAAGGTGCAAACATGGAGGTTACGTGTGGAACACAATATCCGATAAATGGCATAAACGGCATGGACTTGGAAGACATATTCTTTCAACAAGATGGCGCAAGCTACACTGCGGGCGAAACAATGCAGTTATGACAGACGAAGTTATGACGCGGCGATGTGAATTGGCCATTAAGATCAAGGAAGCAATGGGACGCGCCATTAATTAAATTAGTCCGCAATTATGCCAAAGCGTTATTGAAAATTTCGTCAGAACAGTAAACACTTGCAAACAGGGACGAGGCCGCCATTTATCGGATACTGTGTTCCACACATAACCTCCACGTTCGTACCTTAAATAAAAATAAAAATATTCGTACTTTTCAAATGAATAATGCCTTTTATTAATCAATTAAACTATCAGGTAATTTTGAGACACCCAGTATATATGGAAAATTACACACTTGTCGAAACCGTCCATCATTATCCATAACTCAGCGTATGATTTCGTTGTTCTTTTTTTTTCGACACGTAGTCTCTACGCGTACGTCTATAAATAAATACTAAATCTACTTTGTGTCGATCATAATGTCAGGGAGTTGAATATATATGTCGACACTGACATTATGATCGACTTACATATATATGTAAGTCGATCGTATGTATAAGTCGCGCTCTGCGTAAAGATCTGGATTCGACGGAGCCTCCATGTTGGCACGTTACTGAATCCTTTGAATTTTAGGCCAATGAGAAACGATTGGGGAGTCAATCAAACATGTTTTATACATAGACGGGTGTATGGTTAAACTATTGAGATGAAACTGTAGAAGAAATAACTGCGAAAAAGGCGTCCAAGAGAATGGGCGAAGGAAAAAGAGAACGGGGAGGTGGAGGGAAGGAGGAGGTTGCCTGTCGATCGAGAGATCGACGATCCATCGATCTCCACGGTCCACACGTGTCCTTGTTGAAAGACGTACCCACGTCGCGCCTGCGGTTATATATATATATATATATATGAATATACGTTCATGGATTGCAAACTGCGTATATAGATAGTTTTTGGTATTCCAGAGTTTATACCTTTTATTCCTTGTGACGCAATTCTATATATATATATATATATATATATATATATATATATATATATATATATATATAGGTGTATATATAGGTCTGCGTGTGTGTACAATTGAAGAAAGTTTGAGAAGTATTGGGTTATCCGACAATCAATGCAGTGTTTTTTTTATAGTTTTATTTTAATAATTGAGATTTAAAAAAGTATTTTTAAAGGGCTTGCATCCACTTGAATTTTTTGAAAATATCGACCCTTGGTTGTCGACGGATTCTCAAAATAAAACATTGCAAAAATTTTCTTTGAAGATTTCAAGTCGACCCGTTCAAGTTTGAGAACGTTATGGGCGTTTATAGGTAGGTTCCGCGAACCGGCGAACTGTAAACGCGTTGTTCTCAAAATGACTTTTTTTAAATTAGTGAACATGATATGTCAAAAATGACTGATCCAATCAACTGTATATTTGACAAGCTTCTTTTACATATAAAAAGCAGTGCTTGAACGAAGGAACTTTTTTCGATGCCATTTGTATCTATCCCAATTATAAACTTTTTTCAATACAAACATTGTAAAAAAATACTAAAAAATCTACCATTCTTTGTTAAAAAAAAAACCTGTACCCGTTTTCCCTGATAAAAATCACGATTTTTTTCTTCTTTTTTCCAGCCACGATGAGTTACGTGCAACCCATTAATGAGAGTGTACTCTGCTTTATTTCCTGCAACGCTCTTCCATCTTTCTGGTGGACTTTCGACCTTTTCGAAAATTCACCTGACCGTGACGAAAAATGAAAAAAAAACCCCTATTATTTATGGGATAGGCCAGGAACATCCCAGATTTCCAGTGCTTTCGGGCCCCAGTTCTTCCGATCGCACTCCAATTCGTGTTTTCCATATTATTCCCCAAAACCGGCGCAACGTTGAGTATTTTTCATGCATTTTTATGCGATTTTTTTGCGACGACAGAAATTTAAAAAAAAACAACATTTCGAAGCTTACATCGGGCATAAAAATGTGCATGAAAAAAAAGGGAAGCAGAATTCGTCGCATCGTTCGGAAAAGAGGCAGTAACGAAAAAAAGAAATGAGCGATTTTACGCGAAACGCTCGGTGCGGCTTGCGCGTACGGTTGTCCGCGTGTAATTCCGAGTTTTATGTCTCGTACACATATACCACTCGGCGGACGCTCCTGAAGATCAGGCAAATCACCTGTCCCTTCTTCGTCGCGGTTTCGAGGTTTCGTGTTCGTTTCTCTCGGGCACATAACTCGGAGTCTCGCGCGATGCTGACGGGAGGCGCGCATCCTCTCGCATATCCCACGGGAGATATGAGACACCAAGAGAGAGAGGAAGAGAGAGAGAGAGAGAGAGTGGGAGAGAGAGAGAGCTGCTTCAACGCGCATGAATCGCACGCCTGCAGGCATGAGAGCGGCTCCTGCTCTCGAGATCTCTCGAGATCGTGGAATTCGCGATTGCGCAATCTTCGCGAGCCGGAGAAAGAGAGAGATAGAGAGGATAGGGAGTGAGGGAAATAGAGAAATATTAAATTGTTATAAAAAAAATCCGTTTACAAAAAGCAATAATTAAATAATCAAATTTATTGCGCAATTTCCCTTTCGCGATTTTTTTTTGAGTCCCACATCAGAGTTTAGCGGCGGGAAAAGTCGCCAGTTAATTGTTAAGGGGTTACGTGGGATGGAAATGAAAAAAAAACCATTGTTTTTAAATTTCATTATCTAATAGTACAATATGTCTAGAATATTCTCGCAAAGTTTTAAGGCGTTATACGCAGTTGCAAGGCCAAAAAAGTCGTTTTTTCGCAATTTTTTTCTGGAAAAGGATTTCATTTGGGCTAAACGAAAAGTATTAGGCAGTGTAGTGGCATATTTTAGCTTTAGATTGGCATTTTTTATTTTCAAAAATATTCATTAACATTGCTCCTGTAGGAAGTCTCCTGGCGGTCCCCAAAAAAAAAGTGTCCGGCGGTGAGCAAAGTATCTCCGGTTTGGATTATCTAAAATGAAAAAACCAAAAAGATTCTTTCAGGGGATAGATGAATCCAGGTATTGATCGAAGGAATAGTCGAAATTTTAATTTTTGACAACATGGTGGCTCCGGAAAGAAACAATTTCGATTATCGACCAAATTTTTTTCGTTAAGTCATTGAAAAAAAATATAAATAATTATCGGAAATCTTATTCCTTCGATCAATACCTGAAGAATATATCTGACAAGGTTGCGTTAAAATTGCAGACCGATCGGTTGAACCGTTTTTGAGAAATCGCGCTCACCGACTTTGCTACGTTCAATGAAAAGCTACATTTATATATATTATAAAACGTTTTTATTTTCGTTTTTCAGACCAACCATTGTCAAGTTATCGAACCGAACATTGGATCACATTTTTTATACAGAGGCTTTATTATACATCAATAACGTTGTTGCTTTTGATTTTTGTTTAAATAAAAATGTACACGAAATAAATTCAATGTCTGCTTGATGACTTATATTTTTTTCCAAATCCCAAATAAATAATGAAGTAGACAAAAAAATTCGGAAAAAACGGCCTTTTTCCGTTCCCCACAGTGGTGGCTCATATCCTTATTTTCCATCTCGTCTCCTCCACTTTTTCATTTTTTTTGTCAACATTACCTGCACCGATAATACTATCCAGTTACAATCATACAAAAATAATAAATTCACTAAAATGTTCACTAATCTTGTGTGAAAATCCAAATAGACAAAGTATGAAGACTGGGTTTATCAAATATACGAAGAAAAGAAAACCCGTACATCGGATCTTTCATCGAAATTACCGATCACTAGATTCATTTCTATAATATTTTTTTCGTTCACTTTACTATTCACCGATTAATTCGACGCTTCTATGCATATGCGCGTAAAAAGAAAAAAAAATGACTCGATTATCTCACAATCAGTGGGAGAAACAAAAAGTGTAATTCTTCGATTTATCTGTCGATCGGAATATACTCGTGTATGATTCCTTATGCAATATCGCGTATCTCTAATACACAGCTATGTGCGCTCGATTACTAATCGCAGTTTGGCGCGAGTGTTTCGAGCTAACGTGTAATATAAGCGGTGCGATTACGATATATATATATATATACACATTGAGAGGTGCGGATAGCAAAAACACACGCATATATCTATATACGTATGTATGTATGCCGTCGTGAAACATCGTTAACCTTTTGAGATCATCCTCGCATATAAGATCGTCCCCCTCGTGACGATACGAGAACGTACAATCTCCGTGAGTTTTCCCGGCCAACTTTTGTAACCGTGCACAGCGCACTATCCATTCGTGTGTGTATGTGTGGGTGCGCATGTGTGCAACGTAAACACCACTCCGCGATAATATCATTTGCAATAAGCTCATTCGGAGTTCGCGAATCGATACGGACAACTCGGAGAGAGGCTCCGATGTGTACTGTTAAATTAGACAAGAAATTGTATGCATGTAAGTATTTGTACGTGTGGACATATTATTCAAGCATTTTATTATTAAATATTTGTATATTTCAATTATAGATTATTTCATTGTCAAAAATATACAATAAATATACAATATATCAGTGTTGGTTTTTTTGTGATTATATATAAATATGCTATAACTATATATTATCTTATATTATGTGTATTTTTTGTTATATATTAGGTGTAGTAAAAAGGAATCCATTATTTTTGCGTTTAATTTCGTGAAAAAATTATGGATTTCTTTTTATTACACCTGATATATATATATATATATATACATATGTGGATTTGACGTTTATAATGTTGATATGCAACGACAGCTTCCTCCAATAACTTATTTTTATTATTATCGCGAATCATATATTTGAAATTCAGTTTGCAGATCACTGAATAAGTTTGTTTTTTAACGTTGGCGTCATTTTCATAGGTCAAATCTGCGGAAAGAAAATTGGGATGTACAGAGAAAAAAAATCTCATTGCTTTCCATTTTTTTGTAAATAGAAGTCGTAAATTTCTAATAAGAATTCGTAAATACGTTTGAGTCACAACCCAAACAAACAAAAAAAATGGAAAGAATTTGAAAGGCTTTATTTTCATTGCACTCCAACGATGCAAATTTGAACGTCATATAATAAGAGAATTTAAATATATGTATGTACATCGAATGGCGTTCAAGTCTGCATCGTTGGAATGCAATGAACATTCTTTTTAGTTTGCTCATTTATTCGTTTTTGTCGAATTCCAAGCTTTTGTGTAAACTAACGTCGTAGATCTCTAATGCGGATGTGAAAAAATAGTTGAGGCATTTTCATAGCCCAATCCGGCCGAAAAAAGGTAGAGAATAACAAAAAGTTAAATTCCGTTGCTTTTCAACGATGCAAACTTTAACATCATTTTATATATATATATATATATGCGCACACACACATATATGCAGTCGAGCATCGGCTCTCATTCGTCGTATTGCCATACTGACATATAATTAGATAATTTTCTTCATGACGTACACGCGGTGCTAACCCTTCTCCCCGGCACCCTCCCCCATGCCCCGCCCACCTTATCGCTGTCGTTGCTTGGCGTCGATCTGTTTTTTGTCAATCGACAAATTACTCGCCGGGACCTCGATTCCCCTTGAGAATCACGCCAACCTGACGTCGTATGAGTCGTTCCGTGCAAAATCCACGTGCCCATGACGAACGAGGCAAACTTCATTGATTTTTATTAGTTTTTATTCGCGGTTTGAGACGAAGTGACTATAAACAAATCCGAAATGATGGATTTACAAAGAAATTATTTATACTTATGTATGGAGAAAATGAATGATTTATTTGTAAATGTGAAAAATAATTGTATCATTTCCACACGTGGAAAATTATTCATTTATTTGTATACGTACAAAATGAATTATTGATTTGCACACGTAAGAAATATATTATTGATTGTATTATTGATATTTTCGATTATATTATTGATTTGTTGAAATCAATTATTTATTTTGATCTGTGGATAATTAATCATTTACGTGAAAAACAATTTTTGATTTAATTGATAATTAATCAATACGTGGAAAATAATTTCTTTATATACATAAAGCAATTATTTTCCACGTATAAAAATAAAACATTTATTTCTACAAATCAATAATATAATCTAAAGTATCAATAATACAATCGACGATAAGTCCGTGGAAAATTTTTCCACGTTTTTTCCACGTTTTCGAAAATTGCGTAAAAGTGGTGCAGTTTTTTTCTGAATTATTACAATACTGGAGGTTATTGTGCATCTTATTTTTTTGGTGGGGGCTGGATCGGCCCATATATGTGTATAACAAAAAATAATAAGATCGAGACACCGGCGTAACGACCGATCGAGCTAGAACTTTTTTTCAAATAATTTACTTTGCGCTCCCTCTGTGATTTCTGTACTCGTTGCGTTCTTCTCCTCGCGCTCACAGTCGCCTCTCGCACGCAACCATAAAATGATACCTATCCCTGTTCCTTTTAAATCCTTTTCAACGTTGCACTCGAGCACTGTGTGTTTTTATTCCTCCTTTTCCTTCAACGCAACAGATCGAGCGGAAATATCTGATTGTCCCATTAATATTTTTATCGTTTTTCTCTTTTACTCGAACCATAATGAGTTATCGACGTTTAGACGATGAAAATAGTTTGCGAATGTAAATCCCTTCACAATTCGATCGGAATTTTCTTTGAGATCGGCAATTCGTTCAAATCATAATAAGTTCATTGCTCGTTAATATTTTTCAATAAAATAGATCTCAAACTTCGCTAGACTATTTAATCACTCAATTGTCATCATCCATTTTTTCTTCTTGGCCAATTTAGACTACGAAATTACTCGGTTTTTTCGAACTTTTTTCAAGTTTCTGCAACCTGAATCTGCAAAGAAAATATTTTACGCGATGATAAAAATAAAAAGAAGAAAATTTTCGTTGCCTTTCAACGATGTAAACTTCAAGATTGGACATAGATATATAACCAAGCACACTCATGCATCTTTTACAGATATGTAAAAATAAAATAAAAATAACTTATATAAGTACATATTTATGTACTTAAGGCTTAAGGCATATTTATGTACTTAAGGCTTAAGGCAGTATTGTTGTCTAGAAATTAAAAAAAAATCGTTTTTCTTTGAAGTTAATTTTCTTGTTCTACAGACCTTTCTGTACACGGCTGCGAAAACCGTTTATGGTCGGAGCCTGAATTAGAAACTCCGAAAAATCGTTTTTTTTTTAAATTGCTTAAATCGATAGATAAACTATCTAAGAATATATTTACAAAGTTACAGAGAGAAATTGTAAATATTTTCGAAGATACAAGGCCAAAAGCAGAGAAGCGATTGATATTTGATCTTGATATTTCCTCATATTGAAAACTTTGAAGCGGGTTTGCTCCAGTTTTCATTTTCACGATTTTTCCAAATTCGCGGGCGTGATAGCAAAAAAGCTAAACGACCTATTGAATCAAACCAAAGTTTATTTTCTTCGGTATGAAAATCTCTTCTAATTGAATTTAAAAAGTCGTTGAAAACGTATTTTTAAACAATTTTTATAGCACGTTGAAATGTTTTTTCAACACATTTTTTTCAAACCTGAGAAAAGTTATAATTTCACGATTCTTTCAGCTTTTTATTAATTCACCCAGAAGAAAAATATATGACAATTGACATTTTTTTTGGTTTTTTGTTTCAGTCAAGAATTACAAGTTGCATCGTTCCCGCCGATTGAGGGCTGCAGTGACAAGAC
This sequence comes from Ophion obscuratus, assembly GCA_964007375.1. Lineage (NCBI taxonomy): Eukaryota > Metazoa > Arthropoda > Insecta > Hymenoptera > Ichneumonidae > Ophion > Ophion obscuratus. The sequence continues at coordinate 15,791,713 of OZ023312.1, read as the reverse complement.
GCACATGGAATAGGCTGATAAATCTGCAGTCATTTATTGTTTCATGTCGAAATTTTTTTTATACATTTCAAATATTCATGAAAAGATACCTTAATTTTTACTGGGCTCACTTGTTTTTTCCCGTCTAAAAAAATTCCCGAAAAAAAACGCTTCTTTTGGAACTTCCAATTCAGACTCCCGCCTTAATGATACTCATAAAATTGTCCGAGTTATAGAAATTATACGGAGCACGCTCGGGGAGCGCGGTCGTGACGCAGGAACTTTAAACGCGTTTTTCTCGAAGCTATGCTTTTTAAGTGGGCAACCGTGATATCTCGATAACCAATTGGCCGATTGAGCTCAGATTTCCCGTACACCTTAAGAGGGAAGATAACGTTAGGCAAGGAAAAATTGCTGATTTTCATGATTTTTTTAAGGAACTATTTTTTCACCATTTTTTAGGTTACGGGTATGGTATTTTTTAATTTGATTGATCTTTAAAAATCGCGGAGGTATGGCACGGTCTTCTAAACGGGTGCAACGAATGTTGTCAGACGGCGTGACACGTAGCAGCGGCGGGATTAATCTGAACAAAGCCCACGAAAATTTTCCTTTCAATAACACTCATACACAGAATATGAACCAAGAAGAAGTGAAAAATGTTGAAAATTGATTGATTGAAGCTAGATTTCGCAATGAAGAAAAACTATTTTTTTTTAGTTTTCAAAAATATTTAGGTTCATGTTTTAAACAATAAGGTTAGAAAGATTTATACCAAATTTCATCAAAATCGATCGATTAATTTCTTAGCTATACGTCACGCCACTTTCGAAAATGCAGTTTGACAGATCGTTCCATACCTCCGCCATTTAAAAAGATTAATTTTTTTTTAATACCATGTAACAGTCAAAAATAGTAATAAAACATACCCTATGTGAAAAAATGGTGAATAAATTTTTCCTTTTAAAAAATTTAAAAAAGGATTTTTCTCCGTTAAAAAGGATTTCAATCCTTTAAAAAAATTGAAATCAGCAATTATTTTCCTCGCCTAAATTCCTAGCCTAAAAATCGCCTAAATTCCTCGCCAAAAAAAATTTTCCCCCCTTCAGCATATATCGTAGAATTAAAAAAAAAAAAACAATTGTACGTATTTTTGAAGGATCAATAAACATGTGTATTAATTTTTTTTCTTATTTTTTAGTTATTCCATTCTAAAAGTCACCTCAAAACTAGCGATCTGGACAGCAATACTGTCTTGAAATGAGACTATAAAGATCGTTTTTAAGAGCTGTACTAATTCCGACAAAGGTATGCGTTGGAATGCAAGAAGAAAAATTGAACAAAATATATAACGGGTTCAAAATATAATTTTCACATATATATATATATATATATATATATGTGTACACATGTGTGCGTGAACGATATAAAACACATTGAGACACACGCAGCAGTCATTTCGCAAGCGTTCCACTTTTCTCAATGCGTTCGCATATGCAAATCGTGCGAAATGATACCCTCGCGCCTCCGTGGACAGTAGCAGGCAGCAACAAACAGCAGGCATCCCGCGTGTAACACGTACGCATACACGGGCAATTTCAACTTTAATCAGCGAAACAATGCAAATAACCGCGCGCAACGTTAACTTTTCATTGCGCTTGCGTTCAACGCGCTAAAAATGAGCGCGCCAGCCACGAACGATCACGGCAATACGAATGACTTTCAAATTTTAGGCGTGTTGCAACGCACTTCTTTTTCTTTTTTCATTCGAGTTTTCGAAATTTTTCTTTTGGCATATTTGAGTTTTAGATTCGTAATGAGGGTTTTAAAAACCGTTTGTGCCATTTTTTTAGCCGAAACTATTTGATCGAAGAACATTTTTAAAAATCCATTGCATTCAACATTTGAATTTTTTGAATTTCCCAATCGAAATATACAGCTCAAGTTTGCAGGATGATTTTTTGGATGATGAAGAAAATAAAGACATGGAAATCAAAAAAAAAATTTCGTTGCCTTCGAACGATGCAAACTTCAACGCAGTATCACAATTTGGTTTGAAGTGATCTCTGTATAACTGCACTGTACATATACAAACACATGTGCATATATATATATATATATATATATATATATATATATATATATATATATATATATATATATTATTCAGGGTGGCACAAATTGAAGCTTAATTTTTTTCTTTTTTCTCACCATCCAATTATCTTTTTTAAATAAGAAAAAAAATTGTCGCGAAGGTTGCGAGCGATCTAAAAATACTTAGAGACCGCTCACCGATGTGTTGGTCTAGTGGCTGGCGTGCCTGCCTCTGAAATCAACACATCGGGAGGTCGCGGGTTCGAATCACCGTCTCGTAGTTTCGGCGAGAAATAAAAACACAGGCGTGACGTAGCTCCAGTTTTACACAGACGCCGCGCACACGGACCGGTACGTGTGTGTGTCGGATGTGTATGGCTGTAGCCTGTGAGCTATTTCTCGACGAAACGCGACTAGCTCCGAGGCTGGGAAGCGAACTCGGGACCGGCTATATTGGTATAGGTTTTCCGCAGTTTCCCTGTACCCATGACAAAAAAAAAAGTCATGATGAATGCGATACAGAGGGGGAAGTCGGCTGCGGCCGCAAGGTGGGGATCGATTAGGGATGTGGATCGGAGAAAATGGTGGGAAATGTAAAAAGGGGGAAAATCCCTGTACATGGAAGCTAAAATTGGCGCAGCGTTCGCCGTAGCAGATAAGGTAAGTGTCCCAATTATTGAACAGGTCCCAATTATTGAACACTATCTTGTATTTTTATTATTTCTCATTCACCTGCATGCATTTACGTATTTATAAAAATTCCATTACATATATGGAACTTTTAGCTATCGAAATGTTACCTTACTTGTGCAAAAAAAAGCTTTAATTGATAGAGCAAAAATTATTTAATCAGCAACGGTGACCCGATTTGACGTATCGTGGTAACTGCTTATCGTTTTTGCTAAGACGCGCCGCTTCATGCGTAAGGGCATACAAAATTCAAAAACTGTCGCATCTCAAAAAGTAAAGGCGTTTCAGGTTCCTCAGAAAATTTCTTACAAATAACAATTTTTATGAAATTTTTTTATTCAATTATTTGTTAAAAAATACGGTGTTCGATCATTGGGACATAGAAAATGCAGTGTGTCCCAATTATTGAACACTCAAATTCTCCGAGATGGCGTCATTAAACCCATCAAAACATCGTGACAGTTAACGTGTGACAGATCGTGTGAATCGGATTTAGTCGAACAAAAACTGTAAGTTCCTAAATAAACTTACCTTTATTCTTTTAATAATAACTCTAAGATCGTCAAATATATTTTTTATTTGTATTTTCGTGCAATAAACATAAAAAGGAAAGTAAAAAGAGAATATAACCTAAATGTAACTTAAAAATACGAATGTACTGTTCATTATTTTTTGCTCTCCGATATTTCAGGGAGCCAAACTGCGACAAAATCAAACAAACACAGAACATAAAAACGAGGAAGCTGAAAATAAAAATAGAATGAAGTTCGAGTCGAAAAGAAAAAATAAACCAAATGCGAATGAACCAAAAACCTGTCAAAAGAGTCTATATATATATTTTTGTATTTTTACATGATCAACAAAAGATTATTTAAGTGTTTAATTTTGCTTTTATCTCTTAATATTGTACCCGAAATAATATTTTCAGAACGAAAAGAGAATTCTCGAGAGTGTTCAATAACTGGGCCATGCCTGTTCAATATTAGGGACACAGGCACTTCCACTGTTCAATAATTGGGACATTTGCATGCTTCACATTGTTATTCTTTTTTTTCATTTGAAATCATTTAAAAATACTTTAAAGGGTGATTTTTCGAAAGTAAAAATATCAAAGTATCATTTGAACCTGAAAGCGATGGTTTTTTCTTGATTTTATATTCTTTTCTCACCGAATTCAATCCCCCAGATCCTCAGCTGTTCAATAATTGGGACATTTACCTTACTTAGAGACCGCTCGAACCTCCCAAAAATTCAAATTTTCAATAAAAAATCGATTTTTTTTTTCGTCCACTTCTCAGCCTAGACTTTAGACTTTATAATTTTAAAATTAACATTTACAAACATTTTACAACGCGTCAAATTTATGAATGAGAAGAGTTAAAAATTGGCGAAAATTGAAAATTTCGAAGCTTTTGAGCGACCACTAAATATTCATTGACCGACTAGAGCTTTCGCGAGGTTAATTGAAAAATTATAAAGCGTAAAATTCATGGGTGAGAAGTGGACGAAAAAAGATCGATTTTTAATGAAAATTTGATGGGAAAATTGATTTTTGGGAGGCTTGAGCGACCATTAAATATTTTTTGACCACTCGCAGCTTCAGCGACAATTTTTTTTTTTCTTTACACGAAATAATTGGATGATGAGAATATATATATCGATATACACACGCATGTATACTTCATATATGTACGTGCCAGATATCTCGGAGTAAATAAAGTACGAATGCGTCGTCGTTCAGTTACAAAATGATCGAGAGAACGCGGGGGGACACAAGTTTTCATTGCGTTATATTATACTTATCGCCTCTGGGTGCGCACCATTAATATATACATATATTTATATTCTTACACAAATATGTGAGCGTCCATACAGGGCTTATCGTGACGTAGGTGTATCTCTTTCCTTGTCCCGTAGAGTTCTGGTTACAGGTGCGCTCGTCATGTTACGAAACTTCACGAGAGCATGAATAACTCTCGACAGTCCACCATGCCCTCTCTTTCTCTCTCTCTGTCTTTATCTTTTATTATTATTATTATTATTATTTTATTATTATTACTACCGCTTATTATTTTATTATAGTGGCTACGATTTTATTCATTGTTAATGAGTTTCGCGATTTATATTATATCCGGGCTCGTCACGGTGTTGAAGCTTGCATCGTTGGAATGCAATGGCATATTTTATTTTACTGAATTTCCAAAATTTTCTTTGACAGACGTAAGTGGTTCGGCGACGGTGAAAATTTCGAAATTCTCGTTCGTCGCTTGAGGCAACTCAAATTGAAGAGGAAGGTGCAGCATATTGTGCAGAAATCGCAGATTGAAAGTAAACTTACGATTATAACGATAAAACTCGTGGCACAACTTTTGACGCGTTTTTCTTCAAACTATGGTTTTCAAAAGGGTGTACACGATTTCTCGACATCTAATAAACGGATTGACTTAAACGTTGGTACACTTACTCAGTGTAATGGTATAGGACGTCTCAAAATCGGCTGACGTTTTAATTTATTAATTTTTAACGTTTCGTTTATGAGTGTTTAATATTTCACGTTTTGTTTATGAGAAAAGTACGAATATTTTAATTTTAATATAAGACACAAACATGGAGGTTATGTTTGGAACACAATATCCGATAAATGGACGAAATTTACCATAACATTTTGGCATAATTGCGGACTAATTTCATCAAGGCCTTAGGCCACTCTAGAGGCCGAAAAAAGGCTTTTTGGGGATATTTTTCAGAATAACTATTAAAAAATCGAGATTACAAAAAAGGGTGTTTATCATACATCTCAGTGACTGTATACAATAATTTTTTCGAAGCGATTAATTTCAAAATGGCGACTGTGTAGCGTTTATCTCAAAACTGCATTTTTCAAGTTGGCCGGAAACATAACTCAGACAATTTTCAACCGATTCACTGGAAATGTTGAATATATCTTGAAATACATGGTCTATGAAAGTACGTTGGTTTTTTTTTATTGCATAGTTCATTTGTTATTAACAATTATCTGAAGATTTTTTAGGCAAATTTTTGGACAGTGAAAAATTTCGTTAGATAATTGTTAATAACAAATGAACTATGCAATATAAAAAAAAATCGTACTTCGATAGACAATGTATTTTTCAAGATATATTCAACATTTCGAGTGAAGCGGTTGAAAATTGTCTGAGTTATGGTTCCGGCCAACTTAAAAAATGCAGTTTTGAGATGAACGCTGCACAGCCGCCATTTTAAAATTAATCGCTTCAAAAAAATTATTGTATACGATCACTCATATGTATGATAAACACCCTTTTTTGTACTGCCGATTTATTTTGTAGTTTTTCTGAAAAAAAATCCCCAAAAAGCCTATTTTTTCGGCGTCTGGAGTGGCCTAACCCCTTAATGGTACGTCCAATTGCTTCCTTGATATTTTAAATTACGCGCAATTTAAAATGTCAGGTAATTTTGAGAAACCCTTTAGTTTAGTCTTGACCGACGTTTTTCTTCTTAACATTTTTTTAAAATTAGTTGTTGACAATAATGAGGTCATTCGTCCTTGAAAATTTGAAGAAAAAAAAAATTCGAATTTTTTTTTATAATTGAAACACGATAACCAAAAAAAGCTCGGTCAAGTCGTAGCCAATATTATCTATGTTGAACAGAAACTCATTTTTTTTGTTTCAGATCAACCGGGCGGCCAAAATCAAGTACCCCGGCGATCCCCTCACGTTTGAAGGTCCTTCACGTCATTATTTATAACTTCTTCAATTATTGTATTTTTAAAATAAAATTTGGTACACAACTTTGTTCGTGTACATACAAATGAATGACCAAACGATTTTTCAATCGTCTCACCTGTTCCTTGAAAATTAATTTTCTTGAATAACCTTGATTTTCGAGCCGTCACACTGTCCTACCCCTTGAGCTACAGAAAGCCCACAATCATTTTTTAGGCTCCTTATTGAGCGATTCACAACCCAAGTCTATAAAAAGCGATTTTCGATACTAATGAAAATACGAAAGTAAAAAACGAATCGTTGCGTTCCAACGATGCAAACTTCAGCCCATGGCTCGTTTCTCTTACTTTTATTTCTGCTATGCACATTAATTATGACGTTGAAGTTTGCATCGTTGGAATGCAACGAAAATGATTATTTTTTCTTTTTCAATCCATAAATTTTCTTCAGCAGACTTAAGCGACAAAAATGACGATTTTTTTTTTCAGGATTATTATTTATCGTTCTACAACTGTCTGCAAAAAAAGATGTCTTGCATAATAATGAAAATAAGAAATTAAAAAGAACTTCCGTTGCATTCCAACGATGCAAACTTCAACCCCATCATTAATTTTCGTCATCTCTGCGCTGTCTTTTGAAAAATTTCCCCATAGCGTGATGGGGCATAAATAAATGTTCATTTCCCAACCCATACTCCTGTCTGGCTCCCTGCATTCTGTTTGCCCTATACCGTTGACAAAATCGCTTCAAACTTGTCTGCTTCACTCAATAATAATAATAATAACAATAATAATAACGAAAATATAAATCTCTTACACTGCTATACAGGCACGAAATAAGCAGGATAAAGTGTAGACCAAAAACACAAAAAAAGAAACGAAAGAGAAAAAAAATCCAGCAAATAAAACCCGATTAGTCCGGCGCTCAAACTGTCAAATTGCCTCTCGTTAAACGCGACAACGACAACGAGGGATAAAAATATATCGCGATCCCGGCCGATCGTTCCCCGTTGCTGTATTCTCAGCGAATCATACGCATGTCCTCATGTGTGCGCGTCTGTATATAGGGACAAGACAGGAGCCTCCCCCTCCCCCCCTCCCGCGGGTGACGAACGATAAGATCTTCGATTGATAAAATCGTGTCTGGAGTAGCGCGGCGTGGCATAGATATTCGCCGCGCGTATACGATATCATCAGACGTATTTAATGTAGTTATAAGTACTACCGTACATAAATACGATAAGATACACACTCATAGACCGATTGAGAGGGAGGCATAGATATATATATATATATATATATATATATATATATATATATATATATATATAGATAAATAGAGAGAGAGAGAGAGAGAGAGAGAGAGAGAGAGAGAGAGAGAGAGGGAGAGAGAGAGAGAGAGAGAGAGAGAAGCGCATTCGTATAAAAGTACGAGAATATAGTGGAGCGGAAATCTCGAAGGCCGCGGATTCAAGATTATCGTAAAAGACCGTAAACTCTCTGTGCATGCAACAATCCTATAAATAAGTGACAGACACGTATGTACATATATATATGTGTGTGTATATATATATATATATATATATATATATATATATGTGTGTGTGGGTGTGTGTATAAAAAATGTAAGGAGCGTCCTTAAAACAGCGGGATGTGCTGATATAATCAGCTTTAAATAGACATGAAGGATTCGAAAGATACTTTTTGTTCAAAATACAAGGTAATTCTTTAGATAAGTGATTTTTCCAAAAAATTGCAGTTTTTTGCTATTTTCTCATTTGTTGGGTTATAAATGATGATATTCAAATTTTTGACGAGCAAACAATCTTTAAAAATAATTTCGAATTTTTGGAAACCCGAATATAGGCGTCGAAATGTTTAAAAATGCCCTATTTTATCACGTGTTTCCGCGAACTTCAAAACCTCATCACTTTTTATGGGGGGGGGGGGGGGGGGGCGGCGGCGGTGAATTTCAACGTCCCCTGACTGAATATCATCACTTATAACCCGATAAATGAGAAAATGGCAACAAAAAAATGTTAGGCTCTTTTTTCGGGAACGATACTTATGTAAAGAATTACCAAATGTGAGGATGAACCTATACAGGGTGTTCTGTTATGAATAGATAATCCTGCAACTGTCGATAAGTCGGAACACGTCATACTATATGCTGGAATTTCAGTTTAGTAAAAGTCCCACGGTTGTCGAGATAAAATTCAACTGCTTTTGGTTTTTGATAACTTAATAAATGGTAAATGATAACTTTCTGTGACACGGTTTTTTTTTAAATACTCTTGGTTATTTGTTTTATGTAGAAAAGTCTTCTTTTTAACCTTAAATGTTAAGGAAACTATGAAAAAAGATCGTACGCCGAATTTTCATACAAACCAATTCGAACATCTGACTTTGATAGTCTGCGGTGTAAAAAAAATGTACTAAGCATGTCGTGCCAATTACTTTGAAAAGTTGCTTAGTTATTGTCGATTCATATCATTTGTAGAAATGGCATGCGAAAAACCAAAAGCAGATGATTTTTTTCAAAAAATAACGTAAAGCCCAAAATCTCGAAAACCGTGAGACTTTTACTAAACTGAAATTCCAGCATATAGTAGGATATGATCTGACCTATCAACAGTTGCAGAATTATCCATTCATAACAGGAGACCCTATATATATATTTTTATCGATTTTCCTCCAAAATTTTCTCATGAAATATCGTCCAAATTTGAAAACAAAAAAACAAAAAAAAACAAAAATTTTCAACAAAAAAATTTGATTCTTTTTTGTTCAAGTGGTCATACATTCGAAAATACAACATTGAGCGGCTTGCCGTGAGACATTTAGTCTAATTGTCCCTACCACCGGTCCCTACCACCGAGAACAATGATGTTCTCACTTGAAAACTATGAACTTTATCAAAAAATTTTTTCAACAAAAGTTTTTAATTTTCAGCTGACAAATTTTTTGGCAATAAAAAAAGTTATGTTTCCGTTTGAAAAAAACATGTCAGCCTTTGTAACGCCGCCATTTTGAATTTTGGCACCTCAAATAAATTTTTTTCAAACGTCCCCCTTCAATCCCTAGAAGTTTTGTTCCACACAATATTTCGTCCGAGCAATATTTTTCGAGAAAATTCAGGTGTAAGATTAAAATGGGACACCCTGTATATTTTTTAAAGAACATTTTAAGGAACATGAACTCGGCATAACGAAACCACAATATAACGAACTTCCCTAGAGACTCGTTATATCGAGGTTCGACTCTACATACATCATTGTTACATATTTATCGTTACCGTTTTGTAAATGAAGAGTTAATTTTCGGCACAGGCCGGTCAGTGACTTTCCTATAGATGAGCTTTTACATTTGTTCAAAGGTGATTTTGAAGTCATTCAGGCTTGAATTATGTTGAGCAAGAAGACGTACACTATTTTGACGACGGATTTCGTATTCAAATGTATTTAAAATTACTTTTCCTCATATGTGTGGGTATATATACATATATTTATATTTATTAGTTTGTGCATAGATATACACATATAAACACGGCTACGTAGAAATCCACGTATATAACGTTCTGTTTAAGTTATATCCATTCAATTGCGTAAGAAATGATCTGGGCAATCTCACGTGGCTACCTCGTCACCCCATCGATCACGATCTGCCTCCAAGATAAATAAATAATAAAGCAACGTCGATAAAAAGAAAAGTTGTCGATACTTATGTGCAGTATGTGTATATCTTGGTATACGTTTATGTATACATAGAGACACACACATACTGCACATATGCATCAACGACTTGGCTTCATATCAATATATATATATATATATATATATATATATATATATATATATATATATATATATATATATAGGTGTGTATACGAATCGAGTCGTCGCGTAGTATCATCGATCGTATCGACTGTACATTTCGTTTACAGAAAACCGTAGAGCGACTTATCAATGAAATCCTTTCATTGTCATTACTGATATTATCATTATTGCTATTTTTGTTTATTTTATCTTAACTTCATCGGTTCTCAGCGTTTATCATTTTCGTTGACTGCGGAAAGGCCATAGCCGGGTAAGTAGGGAAAATTTGCCCCCGCATTTTTTCCAGCGAAATTTGGAGTATATTCTGAGGTATAAAAAAAAACAAATTTTCCGAAAATTTCATGCCCGTCAACGCAATGGTTTTAGAAAAATGATTTTTTTTTAAATATCAAAAAAAATGTTTTTTCCGGAAACGGTACAGTGGATCGATTTGATTTTTTTTTGGTAATTGTTCCGATCAAACGTGTTACGAAATAAAATTATAGAAAATTTTGCGAAAGATTAAGGTTTGAAAAAAAAAAATGTTCCTTGTTTTATTATTTTTTACTATAATCCACTTGAGGTACAATAGCGAACATTTTTTCATATAATCTTTGGGCACCTTATCAGATTATATAATGTTTTCAAAATGATCGGTTTGGTACGCCATAGTGAAAAAGAAGAAACACACTTTATTGATATATTTTAGTTATATAGATATATAACTAAAATATATCAATAAAGTCTGCTTCTTTTTTTTCACTGTGGCGTACCAAACCGATCATTTTGAAAAAATTATATAACCTAATAAGGTGCCCAAAGATTATATGAAAAAAATGTCGTTATTGTACCCCAAGTGGATTATAGTAAAAAAAAAAAACAAGGAACATTTTTTTTTTTAAACCTTAATCATTTGCAAGATGTTCTATAATTTTATTTCGTAATACGTTTGATCGTAACAAGTATCAAAAAAAATCTAATCGATCCACTGAAGCGTTTCCGAAATTTTTATTTTTTTTATTAAAATAAAAAATTCATTTTACCAAAACCATTACGTTGACGGGGATGAAATTTTCAGAAAATTTGTTTTTTTTTATACCTCAGAATATACTCGTAATTTCGCTGGAGAAAATGCGGGGGCAATTTTTCCCTACTTACCCGGCTACGGCCTTTGCGTATCGTTTAAAGCGAAAATTTTGAGAACAATGGAGAATGAAAAAAGTTAGTGATTCACTTGCACGCATTTTCGCAAGTCGGACCTTTTTATGTTTCGTTTTTTTTCTTCATTTTTCCGTAATCTTGCGCATCGCGTTTACTTCCTGGACGTAAATCCACTTATGGAGTCAATCGTTGTTCGTGCGTCCCGCTATATAAGCTAATTACGGGAATAATCGCATTAGTGCCCCGCGGGGCTGTATCATGCGTGGAAGCTTATTTTTCCCTTCTTCAGTCCCGATAGGGTGGCTGACACACAACACGCCAAGGAGGTCAACGACACCGAGAGGCAAGAGAAACCGAGATCGTTGACGTCTCATTTATTGTTTCGTAACGTCAATTTATATTGTCGGCTATCGGGACATCCGCCTGTTTAAGGGAGGTGATTAACGTTTTTATCTTATTTTATTTTTAACGAATCGTCGATTTATATTACGATACAAACGAGGAAATGAGAATGGAAAAAAGAATTTTTGTTGCATTCCACGAGACGTTTCATAAGACCATAAAAATTCGGGCAAACGTTTATGGTCCATTTGGTTCTGTTTCGGGTTGGGTGTTCCCCTTACCACTTTCTTCGGAATATCGACAGTCATGAAGTACCTCGGCGGTTTGGAACAAAAAACATGTTAAGGGGTCTGGATAAACTTTGAAAGACTTTATCGCCTTAGCATTTTTTTCGTTAGTTATTAACCCTTCGAGTGCACACTGGGTCGTTTTGACCCAGTGATTTTTTTTTCTTTTCATTTAAGTACGTAGTTTTCAACGTATGCCCCACTTTGAACGAATCTTTTAGCATTTCATTTTCGTTTTCGTCGAAAAATAAATTTAGGGCCATAAAATATGGATAATTTACTACAAAAAACGTCTCTACAAAAAAAAACAAAAAATGCATATTTACCGGATTACAACGATTTGAAAAACGCCTTGAGTCAGATTGACCCAAGATGCACTTAAAGGTTAGCGGCCGAGATGTGCACTCGAAGGGCTAACAATAATAACGTCATTTCCCCTCGAAAAAGCAAACAAAACATTTAAAAAAAAACGTCTTCGATTGAAACGCGATAACAAAAAAAAAGCTCGGTCAAGTCAAATCATCCGCATCATCTATTTTAAGCAGAAATGTGTTTACTTTGATTTACATGAACCGGGGGGGCGAAATCAACTTCCTACACCGTTGAGTCCCTCACGTTCAAAGGTCCTTCGCGAGATTGTTCATAACTTCTTTAATAATAAATATTTTTTACGCATTTTGGTACACTACTTTGTTTATGTACATACAAATAAATGTCCAAATGAACTCTCATCTTACTAACACCTTCATTTTTTTTTCTTTTAAATAACCCTGAACCTCGCGCGTCACAGTAGCCTGACCCCTTAATTGTCTGTAAAATCCTGGTTTCGTAATCCCGATAGTCTAGTAAAAAACAAAAATTCACCGATCTGTTCTTCGAGCCCTAAACTTATTCAGACTCGTTTTCCGAAAAAGACCCCACGCCAAATATTTACCGCGAAATCGACCAATCCGTTAAAAAAATTCTACAGATATTACGCAAAGTGCACCTATTTCATGGCATTGAAAATGTAATCAGATTTTTCAAATAATAACAAACAGGTAAATCTAAACAATATGAGTTGGTTTTTATTATTTTTCAAAGAATATTGATACATGGATGTATATAATTGGTTTTGTTTGGGTTTGTTTCAGTTGCTTTGGGATGGTTTGGCTTTGTTTGAGGCTTGTTTGTGTGTTTTGCGTTTGTTGGGTTCCTTTAGGCTAGTTTGGATTTGTTTGTACAATAATTGTAATATAATTTTTGTAATATATTTGCAATATAATTTTTGTGATATATTTGTAATATATTTGTAATATAATTAAAAAATTCATAACACGATTAGAATTGAGCGGGGAACATTTTTGGGGCATTTTTCAACCAATCACAGGCATTCAGCATGTCGCCCCCCCCCCCACTCTACAACAACACAGTAGCAGTGGAGTGGGGGTAGGGAATGTTTCGTGTGACATTCTACTAACTGTTTGTTGAGGTAGGCTATACCTAGCCTTTCTCAACAAACATATACAGTTTTAAATGCATTTTCAATACTAAAATCCCCAACAACCACCGCCAAGAAACAAACTTGTCCATGTTCGTCGTTACCATTTCGTTCTCTGCCCAGAGTTTCTCTCGTTCCGTTCGCCGCACTTGATTTTTCCGCGACTTCCAGGCTGCTGCGTTTTCGCGCGCAAGGAGCGGAAAGAACGCGGGTTAACTCGCGGAGGGTAGACGAAATTGCCACCGCGGAAGAAAAGTGAGGCCTATCTCGGTATTATGCTGTGTTATGTGTGCGCGTGTGTGTGCGCGCACGTGAGACAAGGGCAAACGTAATAAAGGTGCCCAGTGCACGATTGCCGCGCTCGTGATGTTTCCCGACGAGTTGCACACACACATACACACACTCGCGTACATCATCGACCTCTCTTCCTTCCCTTCAACCGCTTCTGCGGCAGCACTTTCGCTACCCCCCCCCCTCTCCCCTCCCTCCCGAGACTCTTTATTCCCTGCACGCTCGCGCATATAACGTTCCAACTTTTCTCTTTTCTGCGGTGAGAAATATATATTTTCTTTTCACTATATAGCACGCTGCACATGTATATGTACATACGTAAAAGAAAAGTATATTTCGAAGTCGTTGTGTAAGTGTAACGTTGACTATGAGGGCATCGGGCTGTTTCGAGGACGATCCTTGAAGTGGATGGTCTTCAAAATCACCTTTCCCCATATACAAACACACGCGCACACACTGTCTTGAAATCTGTGTAGCGGTAAAATGAGATAAGGGGTTTCCAGTCCATTCGCGCGGCAAAGTAACTCCGAAGGTGTACCTTCGAAAGCGAGCCTCCTCTCCTTCTTTGTAATGTCCTTACATGGTGCGCAATGTAGCTCGGAAAACCTACGGGCGGTGGTGCACGTTGAGCTCTCGTTGCAGCGATTTTCGACGGTGGTTGTCTGTGAAAATTGTTCCAGTTGCGCCGAGGAGCGCGAGAGCAAGGGGCAGGCTCAGGGGGTGCGGGAATCGGGAGGGAAATGGTCAGAAATCAGGGAGCAAATATAGAGACGAAGAGAGAAAGGGAAGGGACTTTTTTTGGGCAGCCGGTTGCGAAGGGATCGTGAGACCGATATGGTTGTGGGAGGTTGCAGGGTCGTTGTAGAATGGTGGATGAGTGCATTATTGCGGGTTCGCGGATGAATAGCGCATATGATGAGCAAAGTTGTGGAAGCGTGAATAAAAGAAGGACATTTTGTTTGGGTTTGACATGGACGGTATGGAGAACGGGGAATAGAGTCTTTAGTCTGACAAATCGAAGCGGATCCCAAATATATTTAATTGCGCCGAGACACGTGCAAAAAGAACACATAGGCTGCGACGCAGGGCCGGTTTGGATTTTTTATTTTTTCCTTATCTCTTGACTCGATCACGAGAGGAAGGATGAGCGGGTCTCGTTCTTCTGGATTAGAAACTTGGTTGCCTCTTTTTTTTCGGTTCGCCTTCGCTCACGAGTATCCTCTTCGAGTTGAGCAAACTGTGCAGCTTCGAAACTCGCCGCTGTAAAGTCTCTCCGCGTAATTACAGGTCCGAACCGTGCCTGGCTTTCATACTGTGCGCGTATATGTATATATACAAAATCGCGGGTTCTGTACAGGGTATTCCAAAAGTCGCGTCAGATATTCAAGCATCGGGTAGATCGCGAAATTCTGAAGAGAAAAGTCTTGAAGCATTTTTCTCTCCGCCACACCGTTCTTGAGATATTAATTAACTAGCAATGCAGCCAATCCAACGCGTCCGCCATCCCCGCCACCGCACTCGAGCCTATCCGATGCGACTGGAGGGGGCGCGGGCCCGCCTCCTCGCTGCATCGCAGCCGATAGCCGCGCGGGGGCGTATCCCCTCAGCCGCACACCTGATTGGTTATCACTGATTACTAAATATCTAATGAACGGGGCGTCAGTGAAAAAAATGAGTGAGGACTTTTCGCTTTGGAATTTCACGACTTTTCCAAAACCACGTCGAGATTCGACGCGACTTTCGGAACACCCGGTATCGTGCACATTTACCGAGTAGTTTCGAGAGTGGCTGCCGGTCCTGGAGTTTGCCAGAGTCGCGGGCCCGGCCGTTTCGATCATCAATCAATAACACACGCCCGGGATTGCACCATCGAAAATATGCCGTCGCTCTCTTCTTCTTCCTCCTTGCTCTTACGTTTAATCCCATTTCGTCTTTTTTTAAATCGTCCACGAGTCGTATTTTACTCGATGGCTTGAAGTATCGATTCTTGATAGGTGTAAAAAAACACCTTGCACGTGGCGGTAGTCGATCTTGAAGTTCAACCTTGAATATTTATTGGAATCTCGACATAATTTTGGTATTTTGGAAATTACACTAAAAATTCGGTCATTGCGATATTCGTATGAGAAAATATATGTTTTTTTAATATTTGAAAAAATGAAAAAAGAAGCCAAGACACAACATTTGTTCTGATTAAATCGCGCTCATGATGTTATCGCGTGCACAGACAAATATTTGAAAATAATTATATTCTTTAATTCACTTGAGATATTAACTAGCCGTGGCGTTGATACATATCGTCTTAGGAAGTTCTTGGTTCCAATTAGCGGTTGGGCGAGCGTGCAATTCTGCATACGTGCGCGAAACGAAGGAAGAGAAAAAGCAACCACGTACAGAGAAGGGAAAAATGAGGAAAGGCGTAGGGGCGACTGGCGCGCGGAAGGGGGGGGGGGTGACGGATGAAAAATTCTATCGGCAGTCCCCGTGGCGATTCTCGGCTCTCTCTCGCGTGTGTCCGCGGGACATCCTTGACTCTCGTGCAATGCACATTACACACACGTACAATCCATTCCATCAAAAATCATCGACATCCCGCGAGCCACCATTCCTTCTTTCATCTCACTGTCGGGCACTGTCAGACAGTCGGATGCATTTTTTTTTCAGTAACTCCGAATGGCTACCACATTATCAAGTTAATTTATTCAACGAATCTAGACAAATTGAGATGGGTTTTTTTCCTTTTTTCCAAATAACAAACCCAAGAGTATCTTGAATGGAGTTTGGACCAAAAAAGGTCGTAAATTGCAGAATACTAGGTGGAGAAAAATGTAAATAAAAAAAAAAAACTTTACGATCAACTTCCCCGTCGATTTGTGGTAAAAAAGTCTCATACACGAGTGTACATAATGTCCACACATGGAACTGCATACCGCATGAGTCTCGAGCACGTATGTGTGTACCATTGGCACAATACGTGCGTGTCTCTGTGTGTGCCTAGGGGGCATCGATGCCATGGTGGAAGCACGCCGCGTTAAAGTATCGTTAAAGCGTCGTTAAACGTAGTGGCAGGCGATTAATGCCTCGGGGCGCCGCGAATCGAAACTCTCGCCTGGTCTCGGAACTATTCATGCGGTGTTCATAGGGTGTCCGGGCTGCCGAGTGGCGCCAACTTGGAGACTATTGACTCTTCGGGCCTCGCGCCTTTCGACAAGACAAACAAACGCCCTATACAAACATCGGACTTTCTCGTCTTGGTTTCTCTCCGATTGATCGCTTGTTCGACAGAATTTGTTCGGGTCGTTGAAAAGTTCAATGTTCGAGTAAATCCTTGATCGGCACAATTCAGACACCCTGTGTGTCGGCAAAGAATTGCACTGATACGGGCTCTACGATCACACACATACAGATAAATTGAGAAAAAAACAGCAATAGTGGGAGCGAGAGGGAGAAAGGAAAAGACAAAGAGAGAGACAGACGGACAGGCATAGACAGATAGATTGATTGATTTATTTATTTATTAGTTAAGCCCTACCCGTGCAGAAATTTTGGCAGGGATACAGCTGGATTCTGACTTGTATCCCGGGCTCCCAGTCGGGATCTAGTCCGATATCGGATCAGATTCGAAGACTAAATGTAAGATCCGTAAACTGGATTCCATTAGGGATCCAGAACCGGATCTTTTAATGAATCTAAATAGATTCCCCATGGAATCATTGAGGAATCTGGGAAGGATCACGGGTGAATACAGGCTGAAATAAAATGTCAAAAATGGAATTATGACATGTTAAATTTATTATAAAAATAAATAACATTTATAAAGTTTTGGTGCATTAAACTATCAGTAAAAACAAATTTGTCCAAAGATTCAAATGGCAGATTGTGCTCATCGCGAGATTTTGATGTGAATTAAAAAAAATTCACATCAAAATCTGTGAATGCAAATGTATTAACAAGAAATTATAAATACAAAAATATTCACAAAATTAGTTGTGAATTTTTTCGTATTTAAGACAAATTAAAATCAAATTCAAAATGATTAGATTAAAATTTGCGCCAAAAGTGAGTTCGTACGTATTTTGAGAGAAAACATTGCCTCGAGGCAAAGAAATTTTTGCACATAACTTTTTGTGTGAACATTTCTTTGCCTCAACACAATGTTTTCTCTCAAAATACGTTTACACTTGTGGTGTAAATGTTAATATAACTGTCGTGAATTTGATTTTTATTTTCTTCAACTTGAGAAAATTCACAACTCATTTTGTGATTTTTTTCATATTTATAATGTAATATTTGAAACTCACAAGTTTTTTTGCAAAAATTTCTTTACCTCGACGAAATGTTTTCTCTCGAAATACGTAAGAACTCACGGTTGGTGTAAATTTTAATCTAATCATTGTGAATTTGATTTTAATTTGTCTTAAATACATGTTTATACCCACCGACATGTCGGTGGGTATAAACAGAGACTTATTCCCCAAAACCGGTATCCCGGTTAGAATCCAACTTGCATCAGTATCGGAATATGTACGACGACGATGGCATAATTTTGAAAATGTTGGCATCACGTGTATTTTCGGTATTACTATGTAATTCCTATCTATAAATAGGAATTTTATAGATAGGAATCTATAGACAGAAATTCCTATCTATAGATAGGAATTCCATAGTAATACAGAAAATACACGTGACGCCAAAATTTTCAAAATGATGCCATCGTCGTCGTACATATTCCGATACTGATGCAAGTTGAATTCTAACCGGGATACCGGTTTTGGGGAATCCATGACAAATCCTGATCGGGATTTGATCGGGCATAGGGTATCCCGGTCAAAATTTCTGCATGGGTAGTTAGGCAAAGTTTAGGGCAAAGTTGATAGTAGCACAATGAAGTTTAATTTCGACTCTCTCCAAAGGCAACAAATAAAAATTAACGGGAGATATACACCTAGATGGTCGTGGTCGAAGATTTAGAAGCTATGAATTTTCAAACGCGTTTTTCTCAAAACCACGTTTTTCAAATCGGTACCCAACATTTCTCGAAAACCAATGAACCGATTGCCTTGAGCTTTTTTGTGGTTATCCTATACACCATTATCTAGTACTTGTGATAGGATTTTTTTTCCGTTACTTAGTTTTTGTTTTATCGGCAAAATAATAACTAATTTTCGGCCCAAAAATCACTATTTATGTTCGAACGTCCGCCATTTTGTCATAAGTCGATATTTTCAAAATAGGCTATGACAAGTACTAGATTATAGTATCTAATTTAATAATCTTTTTGGTTTTTTTTTTCAGATGATTTTTGAAGAAACCCCAGTGGGTACCGTATACGCAGATTTTTTTACGACGCTCCAAGGATCATACAATATCCTTGTATATTTTTGATATTTTTAAATAAAGAAAATTAAACGTATTCTTGAATGTATATACTTTTAGATAATTAAAACCCCAGAGCGAAATTTCGAATAGTTTTCCTTGAAAAAATTCACAAAAATTACTTTTTTTTCCGGCTCCTAGGTATACATCTCCCCTTAAGCACGGAATTAAAAAATGCGGGTAATTGAAAATTATAAAGACCGTCGGAAAAATATGCATAGAAAATCATACCGACGTATACAAAATCATACAGAATTATTTTAAAAATCGAACACAATCGTGCAGAATAATGAAAAATTGAACAATTGACAGTGGTGGATGGTCAGTCGGGATCTGGCTCCGGAAGTCCCTCGAGTTATGCAGCGTTGTGCATGGCCGATACCCAGAGGGGTGACCGCTTAGCCGTGCATCGGCTGGTGCATCAACCAGTCAGCGAAAGGCCGATACTTCTGAGACCTCGGTGTCGATACTTAAGCAAAACGTCTATGCACCAGAGAATCAGAAGAACATAGGGCCGTAGCTTAAGAGTTCTTCTCACTTTAAACGCTAAAAAGGCTATTTTATATTATAGATATTGATATAAAAGTTGTTACACTTAATAAATACACTTTATACACTTAATAAAACAAAAGTACATTTAAATTTTTTTTAAATGTATTTATGTAACTCAAATAGAGTTTAAACGTTTTTCTCGAAACAACGACATTTTGTGTTTCTTACATATATCAAAAATCGTATGATATGCGTTATTGCCATTAACATACTGAATCTAAAACCGTTTGATTTTTTTGTTTCGGATGATCCTCCTCCGAGATTTCATGAACAGCGCAGACCTAAGATTTTTTTAACTACCATTTTGTCTACCATCATCTATGAATAGTGACTCAAACAAATAATTTAAAAAAAAAAGTTTTTCAAAAGTGTATTAATTATATGTAACAACATTTATATCAATATCTATAATATAAACCTATCAAAAAATTCATGAAAATAGCCTTTTTTGAATACTTTGCGATGAGATAATTTTTTTTTTAAATCAACCACATTGAAGTTGCTAAAAATATTAATTTCCGGCAATAATAATGCAAAAAATAAATATAAGTAAATTGGTGAAAAAAATTATATTAAGAAAATATACGTAAATTGGTGAAAAAAAAAATTGGTCAACAAATATCCGGTGAACTAATTTTTTTATTATAAAATCAATTCGTAGATTTTTCTGAATAGGTACGATTTTTCTAAGAATTTTCTTTCTATTTTGATTTTAACTTTTTTAATTAAAAAAATGGATGAAGAATCACAAATTTTGTATATGTATTCGGAGCAATGTTCCATCAAAAATCGGGATAAATATAAAAACAGGATTTTCAAAATGGGGAGAAAATTCTTTGAAAGATCATATGTATTCAGAAAAATATCAACATTCATTTAATGTCACAAAAAATCAAGTTCACGGGAAATTATTTGAACAAATCTTTGTTTAAACAATTTATTTATACATTTTTAGCGTTATCTTATTATTCAAAACCAATGTTCTTAGCGTATCTTCAATAAGGTTGATTTTTTTTTCAGATTTTAATGTTATCGCAAAGTACTCAAAATTCTCACCGAAACTCACTTTTGGTAGGAACTGTACGGGCAATAAATCCTTAACGGGCTACATCTACTTAGGTGAGTCAAAAAAAAGCATTTTCCAAAAAAAAAATCAATTTGATAGTATGACCTTTTGGCTATATTCTCTGAAAGTTTTATTGAAATATTCCTAAAATTGAATGAGCCTAAAATTTTATGAATAAAATTGAACAGTCAGCCGGGCGAGCAAGCAAACTTTAACCGTGTTTTTGTCGTAACACTGTTTTCAAAGTCAGTGGACACGATATCTCGAGAACCACTTGCTGATTGTTTCAAAATTTACCGGAGAGACGATGAGAAACATTTAAAGGTCGATGACGGTCTCACTTTTTCAAAATCGATCTTCATTTTTCAATAGTTACGTAAAAATGACGACTTTTTTCATAGATTTTTTATGCCGGAGTTCAAATTAGTCGCTACAGTGTTAAACAATTTTTTTTTTTTAATCGACTATCGCAACGACTCGCATTTATTATTAACTTGAATAACTCCTTTTGGTTTTTAGATTTCTTCATTTTTATTATTAAAAAAAGTTTTTTTTTAAATTACATTAGAATTATAGATCGCTAAATAAGCGACTTAAAAATGATTGAGGGGTTTTCGTATGGAAGATTTGTCAGAAAAAATAAAGGAAAATGAAAAATTATAATTTTCATTGCATTGCAATGATACAACGTCCAATCTTATCGAGTGTTTATATAGACGTAAACATTATGTAGATATAAAGCGTTTAAAATATTTTTTTTCATATATATATATATGTAATGGGAAAAAAATGTTTTTATCTATGTAGTGTTGGTTACACGCACACCTGGTATTTTTCAGAACGCTTCTCAATATTTTTTAAAAACAACAATCGATTTTGGGGACGATACGGTCCTTCCAATGTTCTATATATAATTAATTTGCTTACAGTTTGCCAAAGGTTTTTAAAAGAATCTCACCCTACATTTATAGGGTTAAAATCTTAAAAATATAAAGGGTGAGGGAACAACTGTCGGCTATAGAAATATTTTCTAACCTATCAGCCTTAGATGAACACTTTTTCCTGCAAAAGTTACATAGTTCAAATGGGGTCATTGAGTGTTAGGTACGAGGTTCACCCAAATAGAGGCGCTTCGAAGATTTCAGGGCCATCTCCATTTTTTCAAAAGGGACCACTATCGTTTTTTCAGAATTTTATCGACCATAAATACGTTAACACACAAAACATCACGATGATCGATCAAGATCTAGTATTAAAAAATCGATAAAAAAGAAATATCAACGTTTTTAGCCTAGAATCGATTTAAAAAACGGGGCAAAAACTTACTCCAACAAAAGGTGCTTAAAAATGGCCACCACCGTCAATACACGCTTCAAATCTGATTCGCATTGATCGATAGTGTCTTATTAATCGATTGCTTGCTAACTCTTGATGAGGAAACATTTTGCGGGAAATTTAATTCTGTGCCGACCGAAGTCAATTCCGTCATAGTACTTTTCATTGAACACAACACACATTACTATGGGAATCACAACACTTCTCATTGCTTTCCAAAACAATTTCGTAAGATTCTAAGTTGCGAATAATGGAAACAAAGCCGTACGACTTGTCTGGATTTCGCCTAGTATTAAACTATCGTGCACTGAAAGTGGTCACCATCACTTTGAGCTCCTCCATTTTTATTTTTTGTTTTTAGTTTAGTTTTGTTTTAGTTTAGTTTTAGTTTAGTTTTAGTTTAGTTTTAGTTTAGTTATGTTTTTAGTTTAGAAGCGTTTTTAAAGAACGGTGCAAACACTTGCTTTTGTAAGTGTTTGCACCGTTCTTTAAATCGCTTCTAAATTAAAAACATTGAATTTTCTTTTTCATCGCTTCTGTATACCAAATCTTGATCAACCATCTTGAAATTTCGTTTACTGACTTATTTTTAGTTTCTTAATAAAATTCTTTAAAAAAAACAGTGGTACCACTCAAAAAAATGAACGCGACCTTGAAATGGGCGAAGCGCCTTCACGCGAACAAACCTCGTACTCACTCCTCGATGATGCCCCTCGAACTATGGGGGATTCTACGATAACCGTGGCGCCGCGATTTAATGACGAATTCTTGTGTATCTCGACGAGACAAATCGAAAGTGTAGAATACAATTTTTCGATGTCGATATTAGTTTTGAAGATAACGAATAAAAAAAAAAGTTTATACTTATTGGAACGTATTTCTGTGCCGTGAGGAATGGTGGGAGCGGGTCTAGGGGTGAAACCCCCCAGCAGAGTCAACAGGCAGAGCCTCTTGTGGGAGTGGAGAGGGCGAGTTATTGGGGTGAATGAATATCTATATCTGAATATAGTGTTTAAATGCATGAATGTGTGAATAGTGTGTGTACGTGCGTCTGTGTGTGTGTGTGTAATTCGACAGATTAACTATATTATCAACAAAAAAAACTTAATTCGATATCTCGAAAACTAATATTGATATCGAAAATTTGTATTCTTCACTTTCGATTTGTCCCTTCGACGTATACAAGAATCCATTATTAAATCGCGGCGCCACGGGCATCGTGGAACTGCCGAACTATGCAACTTTATGCAGGAAAAGTGTTCTCCCAAGTGTGACAAGTTGGAAAATATTTCCGCTGGAAAAAGTTGTTGCCTCACCCGGTATATTCACGTTTATATTTGTACACAGCGTTGACAAAAGCAACGACAATTTTACCGAATGATGTATATTTATTGATTTTACAATATGTGAATGTACAGAGATTTTAATGAGACACTTATATCTGCGAAAATGTAGAACAGGCTAGGATCGTTTGTGGGATGAAATTTTCACTGCGGCTCGTATATCGAATACTATTTATTACACATTGGTATGTCCGTTATGAGTCCCGCGTATAAATATATGTTGTTTGGTGTAGTAAAACCGCGTAGGAATACTGTTGTCCTGCGCGTGTAAAGTCAGCGCTCTCTCTCTCTCTCTCTCTCTACGCCACTTTAAATATATATATATATATATATATATATATATATGCACACACACAGAGGGGGGAGAGAGAGAGAGAGAGAATCCGTAGACTCCGTTCCGCTCTATCGATTTCTCGGATCCCCGCGCGATATTGCCCACACACACACACACACACACACACACACTCACATTGAATCACGCGGTTGAGTATTTGCGTGGTCGCGGCCCGGCGGTTCCGTTCCGTTTGCCACGGCCCGAGAAGGCCGTGTAAGGACTCGCACACCGCGAAAACAAAGGTGCGCGCATACGCACACACACACACACACACACACATACACACGTGCGCGAACTTGCGGATAGTTTCACGCATCTCGATAGATCGCGAACTGCGTGCACGAAGGCGAGTAGGTACGCGTTTGTGGACTCGTTTTGTATTTAGGACGAAAGATCGATCGTCAGTTTTCTCTCATTATTCCCCTCCCCGCGCGATCGCGGCCACTCGTTTCGTCTATTTATCGTGTGTCGGTCTCCTTGCACGTGTACCGAATGAATTTTAATCGTGCGCTGCGACTGGTGTTTACACGAGCTTCACGAATGTCGCACGTTCGAGGCCGCGCTTTGGGCGTTGTGTGAAATTTTAGGAAAACACTAATACGGAGCCTCAATGGGAAGGTCAAAGTGGTCAGGACATGTGAAGTATTCGAGCCGTTGAGAAGTATTCGGACCGCTGCTACGGCCGATACGGATGATCGGGTCAGGATTGATCGCGGACTTTCATTGTGTTACTTTCATTACTCGCTGCCGAATGCACGCGTGGATGTATGTGTGTGTGTGTGTGTGTGTGTGTTTGTGTGAGTAATTTTTCAGCATTCCCGTTGTTCTCGTGTCGCTCAACGAGGGGGCGAAAGTCTTTGGACGACGAGAAATTTCGCTTTTTCTTCATCGTCCGTCGTCGCACGTTCGAGACACATATACGTACAACGTTGACTGATGCATGGGCGCTTGGTTGTCGGTGGTGCGTGGATTTGCTGTACACATACATACATACATGCATACATACATATATACATATGTATATGTATATGTATGTATGTATGTATGTATGTGTATATATATATATATATATATATATATATATATATATATATATATATATATAGCATATACACGTATACGTGTATCGATAGTGCCTGCATGCGAATACGTGTACTCACGCATTTCAGTGAAAGTAGTCGATGAGAGTTGCAGAACTTGCGCGAGAGGGAATGCGTGTCCGATTGAAGTATACGTATATGCTGTATATATAAAAGAGAGTAGGAGGTTTTCCTGCCTACCTGCATATGCGCAAAAGTAGCACCGTTGAAAGAGCAAAGAACGCTCTGCAAATTTACTCTTCATTGATGTATAGTACACGTCTATACATGTGTGCGTGCGTTGGATATATAGAATTATTGTGTCATATATATTATAAATAATATATAAATTATAATGGTAAATATTTACAAGTGGGGCTCCAGCTAGTAAAGGGGTTTATAAATTTTGTACCGAGTCGATGTATTGCAGGGCACTTTGTTTATAATGCTTAAGTCGGGGGAAGACAATTTCAACCCTTGTTTCAACCCCCAAACGCTTTTTTTAAAACTTTTTTAAAGGTATGGAGGGAACGGGTTTGGTGACATCAAGTGGGTCACATGACATGGGTTTGACCCAAACAAACCCAAACAAATTAGAGTAAGCATACAGAAAACGTATTTCAAAAACCGAATATTTTCCGGAAATATATATATTTCTTCTTAATAAAACATTCCTCCCCCATAATTATAAAAAAAAAAAAATAGATTTTCATACTGCAGCATAGCCCCGAACGCGTGAAAAAAAAAACTGGAGCCGATTAGGGCCGGAGCCCCACTTGTAATATTAAGTACTACTTTTTGAAAATGATTATGAAAGCTAAGTCGGCATTCTTGAGGCCTAATTAGGAACCATGAAGTCACCTGTTTAGATTTTTAATTTAAAGTTGAAGATTTAAGTCATCATTTACCGAACGTACATTTCTCACTTTAGACCAACATTTTCATAACTTTCGTCACAGTTACGAAGCTGATTATTTTATGCATAAAAGTACTACTTATGAAGATTCAGTTGCAAAAAAAAAATCTCGACAAAGTCTTCTACTTTTTTTAAGATTTTTAAAAAAGTTGGTCAGATAGAAAATTCTCAAAAATTCAGAAAAAAATTCATAACTCGAAAATTATGAAAAGTCGCGCAACATACATGGGGGTGATTCGGATACCCCACGATACAAGGGACCTAAATTTTATTTTTGGACGTCAATGTTCCGGCCACCCTGTATGTAAAGAGAGAGGTATAGCAGCATCTAATCTTATCTCACACCTTTTCTTATAAAATATATTATTTATAATGTATATGACATATGATATATATGTCACTAATAGTATATAATCTTATTTGAGGCGTTTTTGTGTATCACAAAAATTATATACAAAAGACATTTGATATGCTGAAATAAAAAATAAAAATAAAACTTCAGAGCTCATTAGCCGAAGTGCCTCCGTCCGCTGAGAAACGCACGAAACAGCCTAGACGGCGAAAGTAGCAATTTGGAGTCGTTTAGTCTAGTCGTACAAAAAATATACAACGACCTATCTGAAGACCTGCTATAAAAATGCCCCCGTGAGTACACGCGGAATTGAAATGAGGGCTTCCGTCGTGTGGACGACAGCTCCTATATCAATTTTGCATTCTCGTTTTTATAAACAAATTAAGGCTGGTTTTTCAACGAAAAAAAAAAATGAATCAATATGATGCCATTCTGGGATCTGTATATATATCTGGGACACCCTGTATATATATATATATATATATATATATATATATATATATGATAAATGCTACTATAGTTATAACAATATACTCTATCTAACAACTTCGATATAAAAAATACTATACCCCGACATGTAAAATATAAAACACATAATATATAAATATACAATATACAAATACATAAGAATGCGCTTAATTTGCGATCTGCAATGAATATATATATATATATATATATATATATATATATATATATATATATATATATATATATATATACATACACACATATATGTACGAACGTACTTTATTCTCATTCGAGTAAAGATACAGCGGAGAAAGAGGAGTCTCGTAGACATTTAGCTCTCTTCCTTCACGACTTCTGGAGTAGTGGTAAGGCCGTAGTAGCAGGGACGAATGCAAGTGCATTGTCTTCGATCGACCGTAAATAAACTTACGGGGATATTCGTTCTTGTAAAAGAGAAAAGACTCTCCACCCTCGTATTGCCCCGTACCCCGCTGCCACCAGCGCTTGGACTCTCGGACACGAACAAAGAGCATCGAAAACCGTCGGACATTCGTCCGAGTTTCACGTGTTCGCTGTCAGCCCCAAGTTAAAGCCGAGTCGAGAAGGAAATTCCGTAGGAGGTTGCAAAGGATTCACTGGCGTCACTCTTCGCTGCAAGGAAAGAAGGGCGCAAAGAGGTGCGCAGACCGATTTCGGGTCTTTGAGGAGGACGCGAGTTCGACAGAGTCCACGGAATTTGTTGAATTTCGATGCAACCGTTAAAAAGAGACTGTCGGAAGGAGAACATGTCTGATGGTGCGAATGATAGAACTCGGATCATCATATAGCCTGGGAGTTGGATAATCTTGTAGCGATGGAGTTGAAACATCATGCAGCCTACGTCTTGGATTAACATGACGCCTGGAACTAGGATCATTATCTAGTCTAGGACCTGGATCATCATCTAGCCTATAGGACTTTGATTAGCTTCTAGCCTATAACTGGATCTGCATCATTATCTAGCCTATAACTGGAATCATCACGTAGTCGAGGACTTTGTTCATCATCGGATCATCGGATCATCCAGGGATCATCGGATCATGTACTCTAGAACTTGAATCATCATCGCCTTGCCTAGGACTTGGATCATCATCGAGTCGGAGACTTGAATCATCATGTAGCTTAGAGCTTGGGTTATCATCTACCCCAGGACTCGGATTATCATCTAGCCTAGGAATATGATCACATGTACCCTAGGAATTCAATCACATCTACCCTAAGATTCGCATAATTATTCAGCCTACGGCTCGAAACTCTATCACGCCTATGAATTGGATAATCATTTAGCCTCGAACTTGGATCATCATCTAGCCTATTCAACGCGCCTAGTTACCCCAGCCATGGCAACTTACAGCTCAGCTGGACCGGGCCACATCGCTAATCCTCCATTCGCGAATCACATCCAAGTCCAAACTGTTCGGATCTTGCGCCCACGAATCGTTCGGAATGTCTACTGCCTAGAGACCAGCCGCTGAGAGGAGTCATGTACAGGCAAAAATATTGAAAGACGAGGAGGAGGAGGCGTGAGTCGACGGGAGAGGCAAAAAAACAACGAGCAGTGTCGTTCGCAACGCTCTTTGTGATGACAGGACAGTCGCGTCCTAGTCCCGCAGGGTGTCGCCATCGTCGATGCTCGACATTGAAAGGGACACTCCGAATGATCGAGACCAGAACGCAAAACCACCAACAGCGAGGAGACCATGTGTGCGAGTGTCTGCGGCGCCGTAGCTTGCTCCACACGAGGCTGCAGTCTCTCGCTGCGGGGACACTCCAGCATGTGATCATCACGACCACATCAGCATCACCGTATTTTCTGAACAACCTTCCTGTCCGGCCGAGACAAGGACGAGGATCCCTAAACTTGGACACACATGTGCCTAATACATCCTCCTAATACTCTCGGTTCTACCAACCTCACTTCTCCGCCTCCGAGCAATATGATAGCGGATTGAGGGAATGTCTTTCAAACTACAGTGATTGTTGGGCGCGAGTGCAGTCGCGCAAAAGCTGCAACAGACGATTAGAAATATGTGAAACGATCGTCCGTTCGTTTCCTACGTCAGGATAGCAAGAAATGTTGAGGCCCTGGCGATCCTTTCCACCGAGAGAAGGGCTCGCCTTCTCCCCAAGCCTGTAATTATCTACACAGCAATAATAACAACAATACCGAGGCTGAAGACGATCCTAGGGCCCGGTAGGTAAAAGAACACTCGAGCTCAATTCCTCGTCTTCGGTTGGAAATATTCCACGCTTTAACGGACTAAATTTTTCCAGAAATCCCTCGCGATCATCGATCTTTCCTCGTTCTTTGCGTCTATCGCGCGTAACCGAGGAGATAGAGAAGATGGCGCGGGGGGCAGGAGGAGGCTCTTCAGGAACGAGCCTCTTCGATATAGCTCCTCATTTTTTACCAGCGGGGCAAAAAACTTATTCTCCTTCCTCTCCATTGTACGCCGGATGCGCGGGGGCTCCGTGAGGCCATCAGCAACGTTATTCGGGATAGCGCAGAGTGGAAGGGATGTGGTATAGGGATTCCCAGCAGAGGCATAGTGATACAAGACTGGTTGGCTGAAAAGATCGCCAAGTGTTCAGTTCCCCGGGTGGAAGCGAGAGTAAGGTGGATGAGGGCACGGGGAGGGCGGGCGGTAGGCTCAGCTCGCACAACAACACGGTGCCGTTTTCGTCAGCAAGGGGGCTCCTCATTCTCGCTTCCATCAAGCCTACAGCCTCTCTCGAATCCTCCTGGTACAGGCTGGGCCAGAAGTTGCATCGTAGAATAGCCATGTTTCTTTTTCCTTCAAATATTCGCAAGCAGTGAATCAAGACGTATTCTCACTTCTTTGACGAACTGCCGAGAGATACCTCTCTATGTTCTCCAGGTTCCTGCTTACTCGCTGGAACGTTGACAAGCCTCGGGCCCTCTATTCCAGGTCGGCCTGTCAACCTCATCTCCGACCATCGTCCGGCAGCGTCTCAAAGAGTTCCCTGCAGTGCTCTCAATGTTCAAGCTCCTATCTGCTCCTTTTTGTCCTCAGCGTCGTCATCATCGCCAGTCGAGGCAAAGAACGAGACAAAGTGGAAAAATTGGAGGTTGAGGAGGTCGGGCAGAAGAATACGAAGATTTCTGGGGAATCGGCAGAGATGCGGGCCCGGGCCGGACGAAAAGATACTCCGGGCACGCCCTACGAGACGACTGTCGAGGAGTTCGCCAAGACCCGTCTGCCGCGTGGATACCCGACGAAACGAGTTTTAAATTGGTCTTCCTTGGCGAAATAAGAAAGGGTGAACTTTCGGGGCGGGGGAGGGGAGGGGTGTTGTTCATTTGAATATAGCCCCGGACACGCGAGAAGAGTAAGAGGATGCCATCGGGTTTGTACGTATGCACCAGGTGTGGAAGATACGAAATGGAGAATCCCCCTACTTCGATGCTTCGTCCTGCTGCCTCAAGGCTCTTGGAGCTACTACTACAGCCCCATTAACTACATTCCATCCGGCTGGAGTCACCCTTCCAAAAAAAACCCCCCGGAAAACTAGATCGTTAAACTTCACCAGAACCTACTCACTGGAATCTATCATCAGTTTTCATTCACCTTTCAAAACCAAAGGGTTGCAAGAAAAGACCTCGGGTTCGAGCAATCTGCTGTGACTGATCGACGAACGGACATAATCAGAGTACAAGGGTTCCAATAGTGGCCGAGGAAGCCGAAAAAAATGACGCTATTCACCTTGAGCCTCTCGACCCGAGCACATACATAAGTAAAAGCCCCCCACGGCATTATTCGGCGGATTCGTTCAGCTTTGGAAGCGAACTGCGGTCTTTGGAACGCCTTGTCGGGCGCCTTGGCCCACACGGACCTAGGATCCCAACAAAAAGAGCGGCAGAAGAGAAGGACCGGGGGGGGGGGTGGATACAAAGTCCTTGGGATAATTTCCATCGCGTGCGTTGTCCCTCATCTTTGGCTCGCTTTCGTTGGTGGAACCGACAAACGGATCCTTCCTCCCGATCCTTCAGGCCCCCACCATCTCCAGGAGTACGAAACTCCTTGGTGCTTCTAAGCCCCGGTTGTAGTGCCGGTCAGAAATTATGCGAGACAGGTGTTCGAAGAACTAGAAGGAAGTGTGTAATACCAAAGAGGGAGAGAGAGAGAGAGATGAATGCATCGAAGAAGTGGACAAGGAGAATAAACGAAGGAGAGAACACAAAACCAGCACTTCGATATCGCTACCAACTTTCCTCTTCTTGTTGTTCCTTACTTTGGCGCTCCTTCGCTCCTGCGGAGATTCGCAAGACCGTTCCCCTGAATTACGACAGCCTCCCTCCCGTGGCGTAGGACGCGAAAGAAGGAGCGCGAGAGAGGAATTCGTACCTGTATGACGGTGCATGGGTTACGTTATTATATATGGGTGTAATGGACACCCGTAACAGAGCGGAGCCTGTTTGGCCCATGTACCTAACAACCCTTCCAGGTTGCGGATATACGGTGTACGGTAAACCATGCGAGTAGGTGTGTGTATGTGTAAGAGCGCAAACTTTATGAAACAACCTGGCTACGAAAGGCTCTAAATAATATAAGTATAATCATATAACTATCTGCTAAACACTGGTGTGTATGCACATGTGTACATTCGGAAAAGGTTACTTTGAGCCTGTTGTATCTATGTGATGCTGGCTATCAGCACCCCTGTCTGCTTCGAGAACAGGCCTCAACTTTGGTCTCCAGCGAATCGTTGATTGTGGGGACAGCATGGCCCTTGAAACGGCCTTTGTGTGAACGTGCTTACATTCATGCAAAAATGACTTTGGAGACATTGGGGAACAGGTAATGCTGGCTATCGGGACAATAAGCTATGAGGTCGAAGTCGAATGTCCTCAAATTTACCTTTAGCCGCACATGTAGATATGTATATATTGTAGTCAGTTAACTCGTCGTGCTTCACTCGCCACGTGCTCCCGTTAATTATTCAACGAGCGAATACGGGATTAGCAGGTTCCCGAGCTCTAAGCTCGTTTTATATCCAGAACGAGAGAGCCGGGGCTATATAATAACATTTCCTGATACACCAGAGGACACTGCGAGCTCTCCGTACCCTGCGCGTCTCTCTCTGTCTCTCTCGTTCTCTCTGCTATCTGCGTGCTGGATGATTATACATGCTCAGTTTTAAGTGACCAGTCGCATTGAACAACGTACTACTACAGGCTGCAAAGAAAAACAAACGCGCGGTCTCCGGAATAAATGGTTCGCAACGGAGTACACAAAATGGCGGACCGAGTTAGTTTTTTAAGGTTACGAAGCTACTGGAAACTTCGATGTGTTGGTGTGTATATAAATGGATGATCAGACACGCACTTGAGCGCTTTTTGCACCGAGGAGTGCAGAAAATGATGATGAGATTGAAGTTTGTTTGGAATGCAATGAAGACTTGTTCTTTTCTTCAATTGCTTGAATTGCTTTTAGCAGATGTTGGCTAAAAAATCGGTCGACCGTTTTTTTTTTAACATTATTATCCCCAGATCTGCAATATAAATCTGCAAAAACAAAGATTTCGTATGATGATGAAAGTAGGGAAATAAGAATGTAAGAGCTTCCGTTGGCTTCCAACGATGCAAGCTCCAACATCATAAGTGATGGATCTAGCTGATTCGTGATCCTACGGGACCACCGATCGAGGCTACCGTTTGAGAATCTTCGAATAACGCGAGTCTGATGCTCCTGGTGATAGGACAATGTCTTCCAATCGGACAGCGGCTGATTCACACCGCGTTGGTGATGCCCTCACCCCAAGAACCTCGGCCTCTCCCCTGGATCATTGGTCGATTGGAAAATCCGTTTTTCCGCCATTGAACATTGTTCCCGATCGTTGAATGAGATAACTCGCGGATCAGGTTTCTCATAGGAGTAACGTCTCCGAAGTGTGTCCCGGAGATTGATCAAAACGCCCACCTCGTTAAGAGGTTTTCTCGATTAGCATACGTCAATTGGCTTCACGTTAATGGCGTTATGCACCAGGGATCCCCGAGAGCCGAGTCTGCCAAGTACGTATGAGCACGTATAGGTATACAGATGTGTGTACAAGCCTGTATTTAATGGCAGTGTGCGACGAATCGAATCGCATTGAGCAATGGCAGAGATAAAACGATGGGTAATCGAGCAAGAAGGTATGAAGAAAGCCAGCGTAAGAGAGGGAGAGAGGGGATGCAGAGAGCGGTAGTTTCGATACCGGACTCGTCCTTGATGATATCCACGATGAATTCGTTGCTCCGGAATGGAGGGATTGCTCGAGCAAGGGATCGTGGCCGTTTCAATGTTCGAGAATAAAAATTCAATTAACCGGCCTGTCCCAGCCGATCAAAGGCGAGGAACTTGACAAAGAAGTGCTCGAGGAAAGGAAGAGAGAGTGCCAGTTGATGGACGAGACGCGAGCCCTCTCGTCGAATCAGATAACGTGAAAAGATTATTCTGAAAGGCCTCCAAGATATTCGGTAGGAAAGGGATGCTTCACCCGGACACAATGGATCCCTTCGGACAGCCCGGGAATAATGACAAACGGGGCTGTGGTATTTCAGGAGATAAAAATTTGCCCCAAAGGGGGAGAGGGTTCTTCTTCTCGGCCAGCATGCTATCAAGAGTCGTTCGCTTGATGGACTTGTCCGGTCTGGCAAAACTTTGGCGAAATATTTCGCGCAAACCTCGAGGGGCCCCATTGTCAGGATGATTGGTAGACTGTGCATTCGTCTTTTGCGAGGCGAGGCCCAGAATGGGGGCCCTCCATGGAACGTCGCATAGCCGAATACTCTTGTCTTCGAGGGTGATGGGGACTCCACGGGACATAACAGTGAAAGCATTCTGCGAAGAGACGTCGGAGAGGATGAGTGAAACACGCAGCGCGATAGGCCCGGAGCCCATCATCATCATCATCACAATCCGTCTCTTCTCCACTTCGTGGAATAATATTATGCAGGAGATACAAAATAGTTTAGCAAAACCATGAAGAAGAGAATGACAAACGCCCCGAAGTTAATACGTGTTTGGAGAGGAGAGAGAAACAAATAAAGGATAGACTCGCGAGACGTGTGATAAAAGGAGAAACTGTGGAAAGATATCGCCTGCGGGCCGAAGATTCGAGTCACGTCTCTACGTGATGTCCTGCGTCCTGAGAAATCGGACACACTGAAATCGTAGAACGGACGGACCGAACGGCAAGATAAATAAAAGAAAGATACAGGACGAAGGGAGGGAGGAGCTAAAAAGTGCGAACGTTCGCGCACGGGCGCGATGAAACGTTTGAATTAATCCGACGCGATTGTCCTGTCGATCCTGCGGCTCACAATACCAACAGACTGTGGGCTCGGGCCACGACGACCAGCAGAGGCTAGATGAGAAGAAGAGTACCAATGATCAACAAAACAACGACGAACAATCTTTTTTTTTTCTCATCCTGCAACGCGTGTCCAAACTTCTTTTGTCCCTTTCCTGCTGTCGGCTGTCGTTGAGGAAGCTTCCGCTTCGCTGGCTCCTCAGAATGATTTTTTTTCTCCTCCTGACGATTGCTGTTGAAGTTGCTATTTCGCTGCAGAATGAAGTATCAAATAGCCAGGAGTTGATTTGGAATCTAGGATCATTTATCTAGAATTTAGGCGAGACGTGATTGGGGGTGACTGCATTTATCGCTGGACTGATGACGTCCTTGAACTGTCATCGACAAAATCTGATTCGTCTTCTGTTTTCACCATTTAAGACATCCGTAAAGTGCTGTTCGTCGCACTTCTGGGCCGTCAGTCGGCGATCATTCCTCAAGGGACATTCGTCCTTTAACTCGGTCCCATTCCAAATCAGCTGATTGAATTCAGGGTTACAAGTCTAAAAGTGCCTGGCGAAAGAGGAGAGCCAGCACTTTGTTCGTTCCGTCCTCCGGCCAGTCCTCCTTGCTCCTACTTCCCATTCGTTTCCTTTGTATCTTACCTTCGAGATATCCGTGTACACATATACAAACGTTTACATCTCACGACTTCTCGTACCGTTCTTCGGGGCACGTCCGTCTTCCGAGCCATGTGGACGGGCCCCCGTGTGACATGTATCCGCAGCGCAGCCAACGTGACCAAAGGGCCCCTACCCACCCCGGCCACCAGGAAGAGAGGAGGAATGAATGGTCGGTAACTGTGGCTGGATACGTGTGGGTTTTCGCGTGCGCGTGTGCGAAGGAGGAAGCATGACGTTGGCTGCATTCAGAGAGAAAGAGAGCGAGAGAGAGAGAGATGTGGCTAAAGAAATCGAAGAAGCTTGAGAAGAAGAACGGGAAGAGGAAGAGATCTCGAGGGTTGGAAGGGAAGAGGAGAATGTGGTATTCGAACCTCGTGGAGACCAGTCTTCCGGGTGTCATGTGTAGAGGTAATCGATCCTCCAGGCTCCGAATAAGTTTTTTCCATCCGCTTCCTCTCTCCGCCCTTACCTCTTATTCGACCAATCGATGCAGCAGTTTGCTCATTCGTGGACAATTGCTACCCCCGCCTCTGTGGACTTGAAATTCCCATCAAGTGCGTAGCCCCCAACCGCAAAACTCCCACCGACGAAACGTGCAGTCTTCCTTCAAGTTCTTCTTTCGGATGCGGAGTTTCGAGTGAACAGGTAGTAAACATTGCCCATTTGCATTGGATGATCGTCGGACGAACGGAGCTCTTCCCTAATTGTATCTAATTAGATCAGGGCCATTTGCATTCGCGTGTGTACGCTGGAAAGAAGCATGGCTCTGCATACTGGCAAGCTGCGACATTATACAGATGTGCGACACACGCTCCGGCAATTACAAAAGTTAGCTGTCGGATTCATCCTCCGGGTCGCTGCTTTACTTCCTGTTGGCCATAAAGCAAGCTTGGAAGGGCGGAACGGAGTAACCTGGTCAAGAGATTTTATCGAATCGGCGACCTTCCGTTGGCATCATGTGGTGGACCATCTTATCTTGGCGACAGGCTCTCCCCGCTGGGCAATGTGGACAGTGGAAATAAGGTGTTTTACCGCTATAGCAACATCGCGAGAGAGATATATATCTGCGCGTGGTACGACGGGACGAGGAGAGGAAAAGACACGCGGGTAGCAAAGTAGTAGCCAATGTCCATTAAAGCGAGCCAGCCTGTGGCGCGACGACGTTGAACCTGTTCAACTCTGCAATCAGAATCACGCGACCGGAGTACTTGGGCTATACCTAGCTGATGGTGTTCGCAGTCCCCCAACGACGACAACGACTACCTGTTTCGAGATACAGCCTGGCTCTAAACTAGACCAGCTCCGAGAGACCGCGCGCTCTGCTCGATGCTGTCTTTAATGGTCCTTATACCTTTGGTCTCGTTGGTCTCCTTAATCGCTTTCCCTTTGTCCCCCCCCTCTCTCTCTCTATTTCTCTTTCTTTCTATCCTTTTCTCTCTTTGTTATGCACACCCTCCTTGGCTACGCTCGTTTGTTCCTGAACTTTACGACATTCGCCGCAAAACGAGGTGGCACGAGAACGAAAGAGATAGAGAACTTCACGACTGAACACGAGTAGCCGACGGTTAGCCGGACCGAAACACGGAAAGCCAGCGTGTATCACGCTCGAGTGGATCATCAACGAAGACTTGAATACACAACCTTTGGCTTTAATCCTTCAACGGACTGCTACTGGAAGCTATGTCTAATGAAGAAGAAGAAAAGCAGCAAATGTCATCACCGATTCCGTGATCCTCATTTCGGCACCTCTTACAAGGATCATCCCGGGCCAACGAATCGCGTACTTGACACACCATGCTTCGATAACGCCACATCTATCTTGGATTACCGGATAGTCCCGAGTAGTCCGATGCACCAGGAAGTGGAGCTGTCGTCAAGCCTCCACAGAAAATAATATTCGGTCATTCGAATTCCATCGAGTGAGAGTCCATGTGGAGCGAAACGTTCAGGATATTCCGGGATCAAGAGTGTGATAACCCGAGGGTTTATACAAGATGGAGGTCTGTTACTGTTGTTGGGATCAAGATGGAGGACTGCTAGTGTATTCATGATGGAGGACTCTTACTGTTGATGTTGGGTTCAAGCTGAATGACTGCTACTGGATGCAAGATGGAGGACTGCTAATGAAATACGAGGAAACGATGTCCAATGAGCAATAGAAAACCAGCAAACGTCATCACCAATCCCGGGACCGTCATTTTGGCAGCTCTTACAAGGATCATCCCGAGTCAACGATTCGCCTACTTGCCACACCATGCCTCACTAGGGCTACATCTATCCTGGACCACCGGATAGTCCCGAGTAGAGTCAGAAGCACCAGGAAGTGGGGCCCTTATCAAGCCTCTACAGCAAATAAAATTCGATCATGCGAATTCCACCGAGTGAGAGTCCATGTGGAGCGAAACGTTCAGGATATGCCGGGATTAAGAGTATGATAACCCGAAGGTTTATTCAAGATGGAGGACTCTTATGCTATTATTTATAGGCCGATCGAGAAGCCGGTAGCGAGAGCGGAGTAGCCAGGCGCGATGAAGATAGCTCGGGATGGCAAAAGGGAAGGTCTTACCTTCGAGATCTTCCTTTCTGCACTTCCTTCTTTCTCTCTCTCTCTCTCTCTCTCTCTCTCTCTCTCTCTCTCTCTCTCTCTCTCCCTCTCTCCCTTTTTCTCTGTCTCTCTCCGCAGATCTTCTCCAACTCCACTTGCCCCCGAGTACATTCGCGTACTCCACGAGTACGGCAAGTCTCTCGAACCGACCTAATTCAAACAGCTGAGATCCCTAGAAGGCAACAGGAAACGCGATCCGGGAATTAGATGAAGCATTTTACAGGGATTCAAGGCTGGCAGCCGGAACGTTGTAACGTTGATCCTCTCCCCTCGAACTACAATATACATATATCCGTATGTATGTATATATTTGATACCCGCGAATGTTACCCGACAGACCCGTGCGCGAATAATCTTGTTGTATGGGGACTGGAGAGGGGCTTATAAAATATTGAGTGTTTCGCCGGCTTAAGCGAAGCGAGACACCTGCCACGTGCGGAGATCTTCGAGACCCCAGGTGTGATGGGGAAAATATGGAGGCTGCGAGGAAGGTGAGGGCCAGAGCAAAACTTGAACCAAGTGGAGGCACGTGGCTGTCGCGTGGAATATTATAGCTCGGCTTGATACCATACCTAGGTGTTACACTTACACATACAGTCTGCTTCGACAATTTACAACGGGAGGAGGGGAAAAAACTGATGAAGAGGAGCAACGGAAGAAACGTTAAGAAGGAGGAAAAATGGGAAATTGAAAGTGAAGAAGTATAAATAGTAAAGGAACTTGAATATCTGGGATATTGGTTCACGTGTAAAAACTCAATTTGGGCACATGGAAAAAACAGGGAAAACGCAAAAAATACAGAACAGGTATTGTAAGATGGCGTTAGCGGTAGACAGAACGACGCCAAATTATATATGGAGAAGAGAGCTAGAAGTGCTTACTATGGAATATGTCATGAGGGAAAGAGCATCGAGACATATCAGAGAAGTGATGAGAATGGATGAGACAAGGTGGCCAAACATTTGCTTACTAGACGAAAGGATAGAAGAGAGACTGGAAAACTTAAAAAACAGAATTTTAAGGAGGGAAGAGAAAAAAATCAGAAAATCGACGTATAACGATAAGTATAAATATATTATAGAAAAGGACGAGATGCAATGGAAATTTTGGTCAGATGAGGGAGTGAAGGGTGGAGACAAGGAAATATGGGCGAGGCTAAGATGTGGCAACATAGGAAGGGCGGGAAAGAAAGGGTAAAAGGATTGGAGGTGCAGGGTATGTAAAGAAAAAAATGAAACATTGGAGCACCTAATAATATGTAAAAAGGTAGGGAGTCAGTATCAGATAATGCAAGGAAGAAAGCAGAGGAGTGGATGGAAGGATTGGATTATTTGGCAGTAAAGGAGGAAATCGTGAATATGCTGGGAGGAAAAATTCAAATAGGGATATGCGAGTATTTTGGGGAAATAGAGGAAATATGTAGAAAGATGAGTAAGGAGCATGGGGGAGGAGAGATCGACGAAGTGGATGAATAAATGAAGAAAGGGAGAATGTGAAAATAATGCGGAATGGAGGAATGTAGGGAGTAGATAATAAGTGAAAAGTATGTATGTGAAATTGTCATGTTATGTAAAAAGCTTTGCCAAAAAGTTGTGCAAATAAAGCTACAGTCTAAGAGATACAAAGATGGAGGGCAGAATCAGAGCATCAGCGAAAGTGCAAGACCTGGTATCCCACCTGGACGCACCTGATTACACCTGAGTGTGTAAACCACTAAACGGCAGTCCTCGCTTGGGGATTCACATAGGGTATCATCGTGCTTCTGGGACTCAGAAAATTTTATTTCACCTCAGCCAGAGCTCCACCGGTCGTTTCCCATCCTTGGTTTCACTTCTAATGATGCAAATATTACAAAACTCGGGCAATGAGATGGTGGGCCTTGTGGGGTATTACGGGTCACTGCAGCAATGAGGGATAACGGTCACTGAGGCAATCGGATTTGTTTGGGTTGTTTTTCGGTGACCTACCGATCCGCGAAATAACTTCGCATCTATTTTACAACGTTGCCCCATGGGGATTGGGCCCCAGACCATTAGCGACGGCAACTACCCGGCGAAGGCTTCAAAACGCGATCGTTTTTTTTTTAGTTCTCAACGCACTAGTCGCCGATGTGTGTTTCTCTCCTTCGTTCCTCAGCGAACACCGCGTCCCTCCGCCTACCTCTCTCATCGCCCTCTCGACCACTCGCCACATTTATACTTTGCATCCTTCTTGTTCACATTTTAATTTCTCTCTCTCTCTCCCTCTCTCTCTCTCTCTCTCTCTCTCTCTCTTTATCTTTCCCTCTGACTCTCTATCTCTCTTCTTGGTCAGGATTTATGAGGTACGCAGCTTCGTGGTTGCCCCGAAGAGAGCTCACCAGGACAAGAACCACGGAGGAGAGAGAAGTCGGCGCAAGGCAAATCGTGTTAAATCGTTTATGCTAATTTACCCATCCACTGATATATTTCCACACAGGTGTGTGTGTGTTTGCTTATATATATATATATGCTCTATTCGTTTGATGTGCAGTTTTTTATGTGGTTTTAAAAATAATTCGAGTGCAGAAAAAAAATTGGACAAAATTTCAATTTTAATTAACAATGCTGGGAATTTTTCAACACCTAAAAATAATCGAAATGTGTGTGTGTGTGTGTGTGTGTGTGCGCGCGCGCGCGCGCGCCCACCTTTACCCCATACCTTTAAAAAAATGTATCTCTTAAGTGTGCTCAAGTAGAAAATACATCTACTGTTAATAGTTGTTGTTGCTTATATTCAATATATATATACAGGGTGTCCCAGAACTCAACGTTAAGCCGAAACGGGGTGACAGGATTGATTGTAACCATCATGAGAAAAATCCGAAAAAAAATCGATCCCATGCAGTTTGAAAATTATGGGCATTTAAGAAAAACCTAGAAATTTGGTCAAACTGTAACCATTTTTCGGTTATTGTGAAACAAACCCAAACAAACCCAAGTTTCCTAGAATTAAGGCTATTTGTTAAACTATGAATTTAAAATTTTCAAAATTTGTCTACTTTGAAAGGCCCTGCTTTATTTTTTTTCTCCTTTATTTTTTTTCTAATTTTTCTCATGATGGTTACAATCAATCCTGTCACCCCGTTTCGGCTTAACGTTGAGTTCTGGGACACCCTGTATATATATATACAGCGTGAGGCACATAAAGTGTTACAGAGCAATAGCACTCAAGCTGTTGATCATATACAAAAATGTTTCAGACAAAAGTTTTAGTGTACGAGAAGACCGTCATACTGAACCACCCGATTTTTTTATCGGTGGAGGCGCTGAAGCTACGTCAATGTCAACTCCACTTTTTTAAAGGGAATGGTACATTTTTGGTACAAATGGTGTGAATGAAATACAAAACTAGGAGAGATTACGATATCTTTGGCGCCTAAATTTGACCACTGGATTATAAAATATGGCCGAAAAAAATACGAAAAACAAGAATAACTTTTTTCGTTTTGATCCTTAGTTTTAGATTTACAGCGCTTCGAAGAGAAAAAGTGTATTTTTCCGATTTTCTATGTAAATCGAATTTTCCACGTGTTTTACATTGTTACGTCGTACTTTGTTTGGGTTTGTTCTTGTTTATTTTCTCGGCATAGCGCAATCCGAAGAAAGCTACATTAACGCAAACCAGCTAAATCGCTTAATAACAAATAATTCGTAAAATGTCCTGTATCTTCTAAAGGAAGCCAAAATTGCGATTTTTTATTC
Source organism: Ophion obscuratus (assembly GCA_964007375.1). Taxonomy (NCBI): domain Eukaryota; kingdom Metazoa; phylum Arthropoda; class Insecta; order Hymenoptera; family Ichneumonidae; genus Ophion; species Ophion obscuratus. Next base: position 15,750,681 of record OZ023312.1, on the reverse strand, counting down.
TTCAAAAAGTGTTTCTTTTGCGCCAAATATAAATAATCCACGATCAAATTAAGGCGCCAGAGATATCGTAATCGTGCCCAAGCATATGTCGGAAAAATGAAATTAAGAGCACCTAAGAGTAATCAACGTTAAAGGGTATCATGCACATATCGAAAGTGCTCCAGACTCACCCAACGATTCCACACACACACATCGAAGGTGTTCCAGACCCACCCAACGTTTCCACACACACATCGAAGGTGCTCCAGAGCCACCAAACGATTCCACACACACATCGAAGGTGCTCCAGACCCATTCAACGATTCCACACACAGATCGAAGGTGCTCCAGACCCACCCAACGATTCCACACTCACATCGAAGGTGCTCCAGACCCGCCCAACGATTCCACACACACATCGAAGGTGCTCCAGACCCACCCAACGTTTCCACACTCACATCGAAGGTGCTCCAGACCCGCCCAACGATTCCACACACACATCGAAGGTGCTCCAGACCCACCCAACGTTTCCACGCACACATCGAAGGTGCTCCAGACCCACCCAACGATTCCACACACACAAAAGTCGCATTTTCTATCGAATATGGACGCTGCATGGTCAAAATTGGGAACCACAAACATAATGATGCTTCAACTTTCAACCCCCTGTTTCACCCCCTTAAACGCCGAATTTCAATTTTCGTCACTCTTGAAAAAAGTCTTATTTTGTACCAAATATCAATAAACCACGGTCAAATAAAGGCACCAAAGATATCGTAATCGTGCCCAAAACTAAATATCTCGGATCACTACAAAATATTTCGCAGTGATCCGAGATATTTATATTTGTATCATCGATACTGACCTTGAATGACCTTGAACAACTTTTACCCCCCTAATCTTTTTTATGCGGTTTGAGGTGCTCCACAAGATGGTTGAAGAAAAAATGTACCGATAAAAAAAATAGGGTGATCCAGTATGACGGCCTTCTCCAACACAAACTTTTGTCTCAAACATTATTGGATATGATCAATAGTTTGAGTGCTATTGCTGTGTAACACTTTACGTGCCTCACCCTGTGTGTGTGTGTGTGTGTGCGTGTATATGTTGTAACGATGTGTTACGAATATTCAGACTATTCGAGAAAGGTGAGGTAAGCGGCCTGGCGTAGCTCAGTGGTCAGAGCAGTCGACTGGCAATCGAAAGGTCCCGAGTTCGAATCCTGGCCCAGAAGCGCACCGCATTTTTTCTCAGATAGTTCTCTTGAATTTTTTCGGAGGATTACAAATGTGCGTGCGGGTCATCCTAAAGACGGATGAGGGGAAGGAAGGGAGGGATTTTGTCACGGATTCTATATAAAAATAATCTTAAAACTAAAACTTAAATCTAACAATAATGTTTTTTAGGAAAGCGCGTGGCGGAGATCAAGTCCGAGCGTGGTAACGCAGGATTTTTCTCTACTTTCTTGTGACGTCACGTCACAATATATAAATCAGGGTGGTGCTTATTTGGGGTGTTTTTGAATTTTCCTGCGTACAAGGCGGAAAAAGTTTTCAAATAGATCAATAAAAAAGTACGCTGAAGCTGGAGGCTGTAGGCCAACTCAAAGTACTCCCGCCAAGGCCGTGAATTTTCCCATTTAATTTTAATGGAAACTCGGACCTACTACACTTTTTTTTTGCCCCCACCTAAATAGTATTTTGAAAAATCTGAAACTTGGCATATATGTTTCTAATAGTCATAGATATTCCTCAAAAAATTGGGCGATTTACAACGACGGAATTTTCAAAGTACCAGCGCGTAAAAGTTGCGTCTTGAAGTAAAAAATCATCATTTAACGAAATAAATGGATTGATAAATAATATTAAACAATTAGATATACTAACATGAGTTTTTACAAATTGTATGAACTATGAATTGTTACATTAAACAATTCTTGTAACTTGTTTAAAACAATTAAACAATTGTGCGATTACAAATTGATAGACAAACGAATTTCTGAAGTATCGTTGAACAAATTCAGGAATCATTTCTGGTACCTAAGTCCAGAAACTGTTGCATGGGCATTTTTTGATGAAACATTATCGAATGAAACGAAAAGACAAATGGTGTCTAGGCTGAGCATCATTAACGACGAAATAGATTGTCCGAAACGAGTGGAAGTACGTGACATCGCAAGTTTGCGTAATTGAACTGTCGAGTCATTCGTTTTGTCTCAATCGCGGAAATTTTTCGAACGTTTTGACATAAAACAAGATTTTTTAAAGAGTGATCCAACACAGTGGCCAAAAGATCACAATTATAAAACAGGCCTTCAGCTGGTAAAACATCTAAAAGTTGCAAATGATACTGCGGAGCGAGCAGTTAAATTAATTCAAGAACACAACGAAATTTTATCGGAAGATGATGCGCAAAAACAATTCATTTTACAAATTATATCCGAGAATAGAGCGCAATTTCCTGATGCTCGGAAACGTGCGGTACTAAGAGATTTATAGATCATGTAAACTCATTGTACCATAGTTGTTTGATCTAAGCCGTGTAAATAAAAATGCAACTGTAAATTCGAGTAAAAATAATGTGTCCCGTCATAATTACTGCAACGACATGTTTAATGTAACTTAGTTCATACAATTTGTAAAAACTCATGTAAGTATATCTAATCGTTTAATATTATTTATTAATCCATTTATTTCGTTACATTATGATTTTTACTTCAAGACGCAACTTTGACGCGCTGGTACTTTGCAAATGTCATCGTTGTAAATCGCCCAATTTTTTGCAGAATACCTATGACTATAGGAAAGATATATGCCAAGTTGCAGATTTTTCAAAATGCTATTTAGGTGGGGGCAAAAAAAAGTGTAATAGGTCCGAGTTTCCATTAAAATTAAACGGGAAAATTCACGGCCTTGGCGGGAGTACTTTGAGTTGACCTAAAGGCTCCAGACTTAGCGTATTTTTTTATTTATTTATTTGAAAAGTTTTTCCGCCTTGTCCGCAGGAAAATTCAAAAACACCCCAAATAAGGACCACCCTAATATATATGTGTGTGTGTGTGTGTGTGTGTGTGTGTGTGTGTGTGTGTGTGTGTGTATATAAGGTGTTCCAGAACTGAATGCGTTTCCTGAAATGAAGGGGGTGGGGGGTGAAATTCTGAGTCGATTAATGAAAGCATGTGTGGGTCTCAGATCAACCCCTGAATTATTATTAATTTTTAAAGGCGAGCCAATCAGGTAGGAATTGACGATGAAAAAAGGGCTCGCCAAGCTCTGAAACAAGGTTCACATTTTTTAATTCAGGCTGAGCATCAGCCTGATTTCAGGCCTAAGTGAACCTCTGAATGATAACGCGGTTTCAGGCTCTTGCACACAGGCTTGACGAAAGGCTGGTAGAAAAGCCTGTAGTAAGCCTGAAACGACGACACAACAAGGCTCGAAACGAGCCTTAATGAAGACGTCACGAGCATTTATGACCAGGCTTATCCCAAACTCTTCTCGAGGCTGTATGAGGCCTGTTTTTAGTTTTTTATATTCTACATTGGGGTAAATTTAATAAATTTGTAAAGAATTCATTTGATTTATTATATATATTTATTATTCATTATATTATTTCTTATAAAATATATATAAAAATATTTTAAAAAACAATACGTTACTTTATTTGTTGTTTATGGGACACGTAATACTATGTGTGTACGCAAACTCCAGAGAGTGAGTATATACGAAATCTGTGTTTGACGAGAAAAAAAAACTTTTTTGTGTACCTGATAAATATCGATAAGAGCATATGTTCAAATGTTCTGAGCTGCCTCCTTCGCTTTCGTTTTTCGTGTCTTCGCACCCGACAAATTTATTGCTAAATTTTCTTTTTCATAAAAGTACAGAAAAAATATTATTTTCAACTTATTTTGTTTTATTACATCCTGAAACAAGCCTGCATCCAGCCTTGATTTATTAGCCTTAAAATTCACCGGCTGAATAAAGCTTGAAATAACCCTGAGTTTAGGCTAAGCAGCCAGTCTTGATTTCAGGCTGCTCCAAACGATGCAATGAAACCTGGCCCAGATCTGTCTCACTCAGGCTCGGTGAAACAAGGCTCGCACAAGCTTGTTTCCATTGTCAGCCTTTTGATTTCCTACCTGGGGTACGTCGATGAGCGATACGCGCGTGCGGTGGTGCCTGGCGGGAGCACCGCACCAACAACGCATTTTTTTCCAAGACACCCTGTATATATAAGCGTGAATATGAAAATTTGAAAAATATGACTCAGTTTAAATAAACTATATGCTGATTTGCACTCCTCTATTGTGTGCTCTATCCTATTTGTGTTACACTCGGAAAATAGATTTATTAAGGACAACAAGTTTGTCTCCCGGCGGATAAGTTTTCTTATTCGTATGTCGGCCTACTAAGATTTTATTAACGACTAAGAAATTTTTTAATTTAAGTTTATCTTTAAGATTTACGAAGAGATTTTCGTAACATCTAATAGGATATATAAGTTAGAAGAGTAGGTGTTTTATATCCGACAAATAGAGTTTTTCTTAACATCTAATAGGATTCTTCATAATCTCCCAGCTGGTTTTTTTCGAGGAATTGTATCATTTCGTCTGTCGTTATTTTCTCACTTGAACGTTTTTTTCTTTATATTCTTACTTACACTTAAATCCTCACTTTCGAGTTCTCATTTCCGGAACGCTACACTGACCCTTGTGCCAAAAGCATTGGCATAGGAAGAAGCTACATGGTAAGCGTATGCGTGAGCGACATCTAACGAGCGGCCTGCTGTCGGGCCCGTCGCGTTGAAGGGCAAAGTGCTCGTGCTCGCATTAGTACCATAGTCGCGAAATAAGAGGTTTCCGTGAATGGAAAGTAGTATTTATTTGATTTGAGGAAATATTTATTCAAATTTTCTATTTTGAATATGGCTTTTGATTGATGTGAAAAATCGGCACGTAAAAAAACATATTTAGTGTCGCCGAATAAATGCTGTAGTTACAATCACATGAAAACTGTCTCCATACGAGTAAACATTTATTAATTTCTAATAAATTATGTTCTAATGTGCCAATTTGTTAGAAATTTATTTTATTCGCATGTAGAAAAGAACAACAAAAAATGCTCATTGTATTATTCATATATATATATATATATATATATATATATATATATATATATATATATGTGTGTGTGTGTGTGTGTATATATATATATATATATATATATATATATATAAAGATTGAAAGACCAAGCCTCAGCTTAAATCGATTCGCGGTCTCGATAATACTCGTTCTGAAATGGGTGATTTTGTACATAGGGGGCTGAACGTCGACTTACTGACTATCAACGTTGAAAGCTGTCACGTATCGCGGTAACATGACACGAAATCAATGAAGAAGCCGCACGAGAGTGTCTATAAATGGATTTGTCGAATATTCAATTGAGATTTGCTTTGTCAAACTCACTCTCTCTCTCTCTCTCTCTCTCTCTCTCTCTCTCTCTCTCTCTCTCTCTCTCCCTCTCTCTCTCTCCCCTGGCCACATGGTCATTGCAGGGATTTCCGGAAATCCAATTAATTATTACCCCTTACATTTTGCTACGCGCGTTATCTTCTAAAAGATTTTTTTTCTTTAATCGAGTAAAGAGGCGTCTGCTTATTGACTGCGAATCTGAAAAGAAGAGAAAAAAAACGAAAAAAAAAAACTTACGTGTTCGTCGACAGAGTAGGTGAGTTCCCCGTCGTCGTACAGAACGAACCATCTTCTCTGCCATCTCTGCAACCATACAATGCGGAAATACAATTAATCATTTTTTTTTCTACAATTAGCCTTTTTTTCTACTACACTCAAATATTTTTTTCTTTCTGCGTCCAATTAAATTATTAATTGGACAAGAAAAAAAATCAAATCAAAGGACCTTACGATATTACCGAGCGAGTTTTCCTCATCGATATAATATTACTCAAGGTCAACGGTCACTCGTATTGCAGGTTGAGAAACTCGCGTGTCGGCTTGGGCAATATTTCGGACCCATGGCAATTGGGCAACATTTTTTTTCTTCTTGTTAAATGTAAACAGCGTTGGACAGTCTGAGGCCGTTACGAGTGTCCACGCGAATCTTTTGGGGACACTCTCGCGGAGGTGGTCGCAGCTGTGCGAGCGTTTCACGGTTCATTGTATGCTAATCCTATTTGTTCTATATGTACTGCCGGTATATTATTTGCTCGTGCGTGCGAATACTGCGTACGTAATATATATATATATATATATATATATATATATATATATATATATATATATATATATATATGTAAACTTGGCGCAAGTTCATGGCTTCTTTCCCTCCGAGTAGAGGGCGAACCGAGGTTCGTTGTCTCGCGAGAAAATCTGTGCACGGTTGCGGCCTGTGAGGCGAGCGACACGATACGCCATTACGCGTTTAAATATCGCGATCAAATTCGTATTTCTCTCTCTCTCTCTTCTCCGCCCCTCTCTCTCTGTCTTTCTCGCTCTGTACATTCATTTAAAACGCTTCGCTTACGTATCTCGGATCCAAGCACGTTCGATCCCTAGGAGGTCCCGAATACCAATAATAGGAATGATAATAATAATAATAATACTAATAACAATAAAAATTATTATATTTTAAATTTAAATTATAAATTTTATTATATTATAATATATTATAATATAATAAAAAAAAATAAATAAAAATTAGTAAAGTAATCCTAAGAATATAAATTACAGTAATTTAGTATGATAACAAAATTCTTACACCTCTATCCACAATAATAAAATGGTAAAATCATAACAAAGTTAATAATAATAATAATAATAATGGTGATGATGATAGTTCTAATATTTCTTATTCAAAGAAAAGAGGGGGCAAGAGGGAAAGAGAGAGGTGGTCGAGTGCACGGGAGTACAGCGACCGCTTGAAAACACGGCTTATCACTGATAACGCGCAACATCCGCGATTCGGCGGATGTCGCGCAAAAGCGACCTCAATCTCTTTCCTCGTCGTCGCGTGCACAAGACGCACACGCGGGCATGCAAGTAGCGCACACAACGTGCAAAAAAATCTTTCCTTCCTCATCTTCGTACCCATATACTTATCGGACAACCAATACCGTTCCGCGACGGACAGAAGAGACATACCATGTGAGCGATTCACCGTCGATGCCAAGTACGAAAGTGTGTAGAGGAAAATTGCGGTCGACTTCGGACTATCGACTATACAAAGGCTGTCTCAAAATAACCTGACATTTTAATTTATTAACAAAACGTATTATTTATTTGAAAAGTACGAATGTTTTAATTTTAATGTAAGGTACAAATATGGAAGTTATGTGCGGAACACAATATCCGATAAACGGCATAAAGGGGATGGACTTGGAAGACATATTCTTTTGACAGGATGGCGCAGCCTGGAACACTGCGGGCGAAAGAATGCAGTTATTGCAGACGAAGTTTCATGGTCGTGTTATCTCGGGCGGTGGCAATGTGAATTGGCCAACAAGATCGTGCGATTTGACGCCATTGAACTTCTTTCTTTGGGCTTCTCTGAAAGGTGTATGCCAATGATCCACAGACCATTCCGGAGCTCAAGGAAGCAATTGGACGCAACATTAAGGGGTTACGCGACTCTAGAGGCCGAAAAAGTAGGCTTGTTGACTCTCAACTTTTGACGAACCTTGTAATTTCGGAACATTAAAATTCGGAATTTTAAAGCGTCGGAGCATTCAAAGTTCGGAATTTTAACCCCGCTTTCATGTCAAGATCATGCAAGCGAAAGTCTACACAGTTGACTGTAAATGATGTAGAACGTGTAACATTGTCTAGACAAATTTCAAAATTGACGCAAAATCACTTCTTAAGGGGTTACCCCCACTTGCGATTCTGAAAAAATCGATTTTTTTTTATTGCATTTTTTTGAAGTATAAGTATCTGAGAATATGTCCTGAAAATTGCAAGTCGATCCGAACAAAATTGACTGAGATATGAGCGTTGAAACAGAAGAATCGGTTGTGTAAACGACCGGCTAATTGAAACTTCAAACGCGTTTTTCTCAAAATGGCATTTCTGAAGTCGGTGACCAAGATTACTCGAACACTAATGAACCGATCTTCTTGAAATTTTGCAGGATTATTTAATACATAAAAATGTAGTCTTTAATCGTTCGATTTTTTTTTTTCGAAAAATATGGCCGTTTTATAGCCAAAAAACGGCCGTTTTTTTTTTCGTTAAAATCGAACCATTAACTTTGACTGTCCGCCATTTTGTGAAAAATGAATATTTTTTAAAATCCTTCGATTAAAGACTAGCTTATACTTATATTTGACTAAATCCATCCGCATTTTTTTTCAGATGATCCACTTCGCCGCAATGTTGGTCACCGCAAACCGTGTATATAAAAACATTATTTCATTGACGGCCATTTGCCACTAAACAATGTAATATTTTTCAATAAAAAAATTACTGAAAGTTCTTCAAGATGTGTTCTTTAAGATGGTATATTGATGGATTAAAAAAGTTTTGTAGTTTTCTTTAAAAAGATTCATGAAAAAGACCTTTTGCGCTACAAGTGGGGGTAACGCCTTAACGGGAGATATACACCTAGTTGGTCGAGGTCGAGGATTTAGAAGCTATGAATATTCCGTCGACCGTAGAAGACCTACAATATGGGCCTGGTATCGATGATTCCATGCAAGTTGACAAATTTCATGATTTATTGATTCCCAAATTTTCAAACGCGTTTTTCTCTTAACTACGTTTTTCAAATCGGTACCCAAAATTTCTCGAAAACCAATGAACCAATTGTCTTGAGGCTTTTGGTGATTATTCTATACACCATCATCTAGTACTTGTCATAGGATTTTTTTTTTCGTTACTTGATTTTTGTTTTATAGGCAAAATAATAACTAATTTTTGGCCCAAAAATCACTATTTATGTTCGAACGTCCGCCATTTTGTCATAAATCGATATTTTCAAAATCGGCTATGACACTTACTAGATTATAGTATCTAATTTAATAATCTTTTTGGTTTTTTTTTCTTTTCAGGCGATTTTTGAAGAAACGCCAGTGTGTACCGTCTGCGCAGATTTTTTTACGACGTTCCAAGGATCATGCAATATCCTTGTATATTTTTGAAATTTTTAAATAAAGAAAATTAAACATATTTTTGAATGTATATACTTTTAGATAATTAAAACCCGAATCCGAAATTTCAAATAGCTTTCCTTGATAAAATTCACAAAAATGACCTTTTTCCGGCTTCTGTATATCTCCCCTTAAAAAAAAAAATTCTTGAAATAATTGGCCGATTCATTGAAAATTTTGAAACCCGGCCCCATCTTGAATTTCGCAACATTAAAATTCGGAATTTTAAACAGTCGGAGCATTCAAAGTACGGAATTTCAACCCGGACCCATCTTGAATTTCAGAACATTAAAATTCGGCATTTTAAACCGTCGGAGCATTCAAAGTTCGGCATTTCAACCGAGCCCCATCTTCAATTTCGGAACATTAAAATTCGGAATTTTGAACCGTCGGAGCATTCAAAGTTCGGAATTTCGACCAGGCCCCATCTTGAATTTCGCAACATTAAAATTCGGAATTTTACACCGTCGGAGCATTCAAAGTTCGGAATTTCGACTCGGCCCCATCTTGAATTTCGGAACATTAAAATTCAGAATTTTAAACCGTCGGAGCATTCAAAATACGAAATTTCAACCCGGCCCCATCTTGAATTTCGGAACATTAAAATTCGGAATTTTAAACCGTCGGAGCATGCAAAGTTCGGAATTTCAACCCGGCCCCATCTTGAATTTTAGAACATTAAAATCCGGAATTTTAAACCGTCGGAGCATTCATAGTTCGGAATTTCAACCCGGGCCCATCTTGAATTTCGGAACATTAAAATTCAGAATATTAAACCGTTGGAGCATTCAAAGTTCGGAATTTCAACCGGGCCCCATCTTGAATTTCGGAACATTAAAATTCGGAATTTTAAACCGTCGGAGAATTCAAAGTTCGGAATTTCAACCCTTCCCCGCAAAATCAGTGTTCAACGTTTCCCGGCTACAGTACATATGCAACCCAATTTCCTTGCTTTTAAATCATTCCCCAATAATTTTAAACGATGTGGCATTGCTTGTTGAGTCACTCCTAATGTAAGTGCAAGTTCTTCTTGCGTTTGTCACGAATCTCTCTCCAATAATGCTTCTAGTTCCGCGGCTTCGTACACTTTCGGGCTTCCGCTAACTTTTTTAACCACTCACGACAACTTCTCTCACTTAAAGCAGCCTCACCATATGCTTCTACAAGCAATCGATGCACCTCAGCTGCAGATTTCTTCAAATTAAAGAAGTCAATCAAAAGTTCCCGCAAATGATCCTTATTCGGCTCAAAACTCGACTTTCACGCACGAAAAAAAATTATGTGACGTTGATGCAAAGTCGCTAATATTTAAAGGTGCCAGATGTCCAATCTCGCGATATGACTATTGACATCTGACAATTTCAACCATAACCTCCTGGTGGGTCCACCTTTTGTCAAACGGCGGAGAATTATTCGTACTCCCAATAAATACGTGGATCTTAACAAAGTACACTGAAAAAAAAAGAATTCGTTCATCCAACCAAAATTCAGTTGGTTTAACAAAATGTATCTTTAATACGTTCAACTTGATTTTTGATTGGCATAACAAACGTTTTGTTAATCTAACTGATAGTTTCAGTGGTGTGAACTGTAGCTTATTTAGCATGTCTGAGCAACTGTTGAAACAAAACAAAAATCGCAACAACAAAATGTATTTTGCACATTCAACGATTTCTTTTTCTCGGTGTATAAATCTTATCTTTAAAAAGTCTATACCGCTTCAAAAGTCCATCTTAATCATCGATTTGAATCACATCACTCAAAATCCACCGCAATTATCACTTGTTCTTCATTTAACTGTACTTTGACATAATATCGATTCGAACGTGGTAAGAATTCGCAAGCGGCATTAATCGAGGAACAATGCAGAATCCGATTGGATGGATGTGGACTGCCTACGTGCGACGTCCCTATCAAATCCCAATAGGATGTAGTAGGATCTGGAAAATGACCAACAAATTTCTTCACGAGTAGCCTCGAATTTGTTCAACGAGACGTTTTTTTATCCGTCTTTACTTTGTTCGCACTTTTTTTCGTCATTTATTCGCTTTTTGCACGACATATCCGTCGAGAGAGGTCCGTAAGAGAATAAAACAGCTCCTGAATTCCTTATTGTTTTTATCGTTCTTTTTTTATTCTCTCTCGTACACAACGAGTTGGGCGATGAAGAGCGAGGAAAAGGTACGCATGATATATACAACGTTGGCAAGATGAGAACATGTGCGAAGGGCGATCGCATGGAATGTTCGTCAATGACGAATGAACCATGAAATTAGTATGGCAGTTTAAGTTATATACGCGGATAGTTCGGTTAACTATCCAGTGTTGCATTGTGTGTGTATATATATATATAGTAGGGATGATGGTTTCGAAGACATTTGACTTCGGGGACCTTTCTCGTAGTAGCTAGTTGTCCTCACACTCGACAATATGCAAACTCCAATGTCTTTAAAATAGTCTTTGGATAAATGTGAGTATTTTAATATAAGTAATTTCAAGGATCGTCTTTAAAACTTCTAGGTGTGCTGATAACACGTTACATCGATATAACGGGTTTAAATATCCCTTTCGTGTGTGTGTGTGTATGTGTATATATATATATACACATGTGTACCTAAGGCATTTGTTGGTATAATACGGTACTGTATGGAGAGAAGTATGAGAAATTAGCATGAGGCGCGTAGATTCTCGTACCATCCCGTCAGCCTCGTATTCTCTCCTCATTCTTCTTATGCTCTTCTCTTACTTTTAGCTTTGTCCTACAGTCTTGTCTCATAATTGCATGGACATATTCTTGATGATGATGTTTCTCTCTCTATATATTTTCTTTCTCATTGTGTACCTTTTCGTAACGGCAAAGCTTGGTCTAAAAAATAGCACGCAGTGTCTCTCTATCTACAAA
>OZ023312.1:15715937-15738438 GCA_964007375.1 Ophion obscuratus | reverse complement strand
TTCGAATTTTTGAATTAGAGTTCGGAGAAAAAAACTAGAGCTTTTTCATACATGGAAAACTCGATGTATCAAGTACAAATTTATTCGTAAATTTTTGTCCGCTTTTGTAATTTCTTTTTCTCCAAAACCAAGCTCAAAACTAGACCAAGGAAAGATCGCATCAAACAAAGTGTCAATTTTTGCATTCGTTTGCTTCTGTCTGGGTTTTTTTTCGGTCGGTTTGGAAAAGTTCTAAAAAATCTATAGCGAAATGAAAACATCGATATGGAAAGAAAATGTTCGATAGAAAAATCGACGGAGAAAAAAATCGATGTAGAAAACGATGCTGATATTTGCCTCGTTGCACCGCAACGAATGTAATTTTTTTTTTGCAGATTTTGCCTACAAAAATCCGTTAATCATTTTTAAAAGATATTTATTTCGCGATCTATATTATAAATATATAAAAAAGATCGCCTATAATAATAAAAATATCGAAAATAAAATGTAAAACGGAAAATTTGTTGCGTTCCCACGATGGGTGCTTCAACACCATATGGAGAAAATGCACTCTGGAAATAATACACAACGAGAAGAGTATATTAAGGGGTCTTCTCACTTTAAACGCTAAAAAGGCTATTTTCATGATTTTTTCGATAGGTTTATATTATAGATTTTGATATAAAAGTTGTTAGACTGAATAAATACACTTTCGAAAAACATTTAAAAAAAATATTTATCCAATTCACTATTTATAGATGAAGATGGTAGTTAAAGAAATTCTCAAAAAATGGTAGGTCTGCGGATGGATAATCCAAAACAAACAACAATCATACGGTTTTAGATTCAGTATGTTAATGGCTACTCTCTATAGCACATATCATACCATTTTTTATATATGCAAAAATAACAAAATGGACATTTTTGGGAAAAAAATGTTTTTTTTCACCGTTTTTGGCAAATAAACGAGTAAATATCAAAATTTCAAAAAATCCTTTATATGCGCTATAGCTATAGTTGTGAAGAATATGTAATTAAATTTCATAAGTACATAAATACGTAAAACAATTTTTTGAATGTATTTAGAAAATGTATTTATCAAGTGTAACAACTTTTATATCAATATCTATAATATAAAACTATCAAAAAGATTAATGAAAGTAGCCTTCTTTTAGCGTCTAAAGTGAGAAGACCCGTTAAGACTTCAATATAAGAAACAGTCAATTTATTCGTGCGTAAGGGTCAGTTTCGTATTATCTTTATGACGAAAAGATTTAAAAAAAAAAAAGAAAAACAAGACGATCGGAAGTTGACGTCGAATAATGTGACAAATGTTTCATGGGGAAACGCAGCCATAGGGATTGATGGGATGTATGGCGGCCATGATTTTCGAAAAGCAATGAATCCTGATTATATCAAGAGTATTCATATATGAATATGGCGCTTTGAGCATACATGCGACGATATGTTAATGAGGTGCGACAAGCTCGCAAAGGCCCTGCTGCACATCCGGTCGACACAGGGAGGTTACAAACTCCTTCGTATGGGGCATTTCGTGCCAATTTGACCGAACTCATATTCGAGGGAGAAAAACCAGAAAAAAGGTGAATATTACGGGGGAATCCAACTGCTATCATTTTATACGCTACAAAAAGCACGATTCTAAATACACCGCAACGAATTTTAGGCGTCGCTGATTTTTGCTTGAAAGTAAAGTTATCCAAACAAACTAAACAAAACTCAAACTCCAAAAAGTACCAGACAAACCGTTCTCGTGAGGTTCAACTTTTCGTCGGTTGAATGCAACTTCTTTTTTCATTTTTTATTCCTTCAATTTTCTCATTATCGAAAGATTTTTATTGCTTTGAAAATTAAAGTCGTAAATCTCTGATAAAAATACGTAAAAACGTTTCAGTGAATTTCACAGTCTGTAAGGGCCAAAAAACTTTTGTACAATTAAAAATAATTATTTTCCTTTGCATTCCAACGATGCAAACTTCAGCATCGTCCTTTCTCAATGGCTTCTCCCTATTTCCTGTCATCTATGCGATCTTTATTTCCTGTATATACATATATATACGTATACGACATCATATATTGGGCGTCGACAATATTTATAAAAATGTCACATACGTATTTGTGACATTTTAAAACCATTTTTCAATATTTACTACACAACATATATACATATCTGGCATTTTTAAAACATTTTCTTTAATAACAGATACATTCATGACATTTCTTTAAACATTTTTTAAACAACAGTTCTAAACGTGACATTTTTTTAAACATTTTTCCAAGCATCATATATGTTCGTGACATTTATTCAACCATTTTTTAAAATCTATTTCAAACAACATATAAATTGGTGACATTTTTCAATATTTTTTACACAACATATATACATATCTGGCATTTTTAAAACATTTTTTTAAATAACAGACACATTCATGACATTTCTTTAAACATTTTTTAAACAACAGTTCTAAACGTGACATTTTTGTAAACATTTTTTTCAAGCATCATATATGTTCGTGACATTTATTCAACCATTTTTTACACAACATATATGTTCGTAACATTTCTTAAAATCTATTTCAAACAACATATAAATTGGTGACATTTTTCAATAATTTTTTCAACGGCAAATATATATTCGTGACCTTTTTAAACATTTTTTTAAGCAACTTACGTGTTCATGATATTTTTTAACCATTTTTTAATCGACATATATGTTCGTAAAATTTTTTTAAATCTTTTTCAAACATCATATAAATTGGTGACATATTTTAAAACATTTTTCAAACAACATCTGCACTCGTGCCATTGCGTTGAACATCATCGACGCCCAAATTTTATCGCAAGATATTAAAAACCGTGTTTATTTTGAAAAATATGTGAATGTCGAGTCTATTCGAGAATTCCCTGTTCGGAATATATACCACAATCACAAAATAAACCCGAGCAAGCTCAGAACAATAATAATGACGATCATTATACCGAACGCAACAAAAACAAAAATGGTTTAAACAAATGTCTCAACGTAGTCAATCCAACAAATAAAAAACGAGCAAGAAAAAGTCAGCGTTGCAATCAAATCATTTCCATCGTCGCGAGTATTTGATAATCGTTACTGAGGCGCAATGGGAACATTCACCCCGCTACAATAGCGCGCGAGAATTTTTTTCCCCCCTTCCTTCTTTCACTCGCACGTACGCACGTTATCGGAAGATTGGACACGATCACCGCGTGCGAATTTTCTTTTCTTTTCAACGTTTTTTTTTTTTCATCCGCTCTCATGCACATCACATACTCTCCGCGGCGCGGTGTAGAAAAGTCCATTGCGAATTCACGGGATCCCGCGGGGCCGGTTACTCCTCCTCCTTCTTCTCCTTGATATATACGAGAAACGTACGAGAGGAATTAGAAAGTGAAGTCATGGCGGTGTACTCGAGCGATGTCCATCTCCGTCTCTTTCTCTCTCTCTCTCTCTCTCTCTCTCTCTCTCTCTCTCTCTCTCTCTCTTTCTCCCTCTCTCTCTCCCTCTCTCTCTTTCTCCGCTTTTCTCAACTCTTTATCTCAGTGCTCGTAACGTCCAGCCAACGCGATCGTGAGAAATTCTCGTCGCCATCTTGAATTTTTCATCGACCTCAAACCGACGAGAGAAAAAAAAATAGCGACGAAAAGAAATTTTCGCGCGCAAAAAATTCATTTGCTCAAAGAATTTGGGCCGGCGAAGCCCAAGCGTAGAATATTAGTGTAGTCGATCCCCTTGTTTTTTTTTCTGTTTTCAACATTTTATTTTTTTTTTAATTCTCTTCATATACGATTCGAATAACGGATCGTTTATGTAAAATAGTTCGCGGGACAGCGGCGTATAGAATATCGCGTGAGAAACCGTACAGACTTTCGGACCCATTAAAGTGCCAGATCGACTCGGTTTTGTTCGTTCTCGTCAGATGTTGGACGAGAAACGAAAGAGAGACGTATATATATATATATATATATATATATAGGGGGGGGGGGGAGAGATGACTTTGAAGACACCGACTGCGAAAACCGTCCCCATAGTAGCCCACTGTTCCCATACTCAACATTAATTAAATTCGATGGGTTCAAAATGCCCTTCACTCATCTATACATATATACAAGCATATATATATATATATATATATATATATATATATATATATATAAATGTCTGCATGCACATAATAGTCGTTTATAGAAACCAGCAGGTTTAAAGTTTAGACGTGATGGTTAGGCTATCCATCGTATTATAACCCGAGGGTATCCACGACCAACATAAGCGAGACAGTATGCGCTTGTACGAAAGAAAGAGAGAGAGGGACCGAAAGGGAGGTAAAAAATGCGCAATACAATATCAGCCAATTCACCTCGGGAGAATTCGGCACAGAGAGACACGGGGATAAATAATAGCGAGGAAAGAACTTGCTCGAACTAAACGAAAAGCAAAACGAAATCAAATAAAGGAAATAGCAGGTCCGCAAGAGCAGGCGCAGCAAGTCGTCGTTGTGGTTTCCCAGTTTATTGTGCATAGAAACGAAAAATAAAATAAAAGGGAGAGAGAGAGAGAGAGAGAGAGAGAGAGAGAGAGAGAGAGAGAGAGAGAGAGGGAGAGAGAGAGAGAGAAAACAGTTAAATAAACGAAGACGCGTCGCAGAGGAGACTTTCTCTTGACAACTCGCACACAAGAGAGAACGCACACAGCGTTCGAGACTTTCATCACTCAACGAAACCATATATCAAGACGAATCACAACACAATTTTGACGATAAGAGAGCATCGTGGAATTAAGAAAGAAACAGGAGAAGATAAAGAAGTCGAAGAAAAAATCAACGATGCGAAAGGAAAATTGGGAGAATCCTGCAAAACTCGCCACGAGGTTATTCGTCACGACGGACAATACGTGCGGCACGCGTAAGTGCCGAAAAAGATTGTCGACGAAAAAAAGCCTGAAAGATTGACAGGGTCTGCCGTTCGGTCGAGCTGCCCGGCCGATCGCTCGGACGCGAACGTCACGAGGAGAACCAACGAGGACAAGATAAATTCGCGAAAGTGCGTGCGAGGAGGCGACAAGGGAATCGACGTTT
Organism: Ophion obscuratus; assembly: GCA_964007375.1. NCBI lineage: Eukaryota > Metazoa > Arthropoda > Insecta > Hymenoptera > Ichneumonidae > Ophion > Ophion obscuratus. The sequence continues at coordinate 15,733,345 of OZ023312.1, read as the reverse complement.
CCCGCGGCGCAACTTTGGGAAAACGCACGCTTCTCTCTTTCTTGAAGAAAAAGAAGAACATAAGTAAAGAGCGATAAAAAATGACAAAAAGGAAGAGAGAAAAAGCGCAAAAAATGACGAGAGTAGACGCGTAGGAAATTAGCCAAAGCAAGAAACAGAACGCATATATGTACATGGTTATATATATATACATATATATATATTAGACTGATTCAAAAAAAAAAAATTTTTCTGGATTCTCGTGCTATTGTTGGGCACTGATAAAACAAAATTTCTCTAAAAAGATGGGCGCGGTCACTCAATTTTTAGAGGTGGCTATCTCGACTTTTTTGTATTTGAATTTTTTTTAACGAACGTATTGCATTTAAACATAGTCATGGCTTCGGATTACGGATAAAAATCGGAAAAGTTTTGAGTTTGTTCTTTTACAAACATAACACAGAAAAACTGACCATACGTCGAAGTGCACACGAAACGATGAAAGAAATTTTCGAACAATGGAAATGTGCTGAAATTCCAACGCGTCGATTGAATATCGCAATCTTGAAATCAATAAAACTCCATCTAGTCTGGAAACAACTTTTAAAAAATCGAGTTAAAAAGAATTTGCCGTCACAAATATCGAAGGAGCGTAAATTTAAGAGAGATTTGGACAAACTGTTCAACGTTGCACATTTTCTTTCTGCCCAAAATGTTAACGAACTTGAGAATGGCTGGGAAGAAATGTAAATGAGTTTGAAGATAATATAAGCGTAGCATTTTGAAAATGTAAATATACGATTTATGAATAAAAGCTTATAATTTAATTTTTCGTAAAAAGTGCAAAATGTTAATGCGTATAAATAAATCTACATGAATAACGAGAGTAGTATAGACGCCATTATTGATCTACCTGGATTTGAATTGTGAATATTGCACCCTTTTCAAATTGTTAGAGTTTATTTTTGTTACGAAAAAGCTGCTGGATGTGATTTTTATCCGTAATCCGAAGCCATGACTATGCTTAAATGCAATACGTTCGTTAAAAAAATTCAAATACAAAAAAGTCGAGATAGCCACCTCTAAAAATTGAGTGACCGCGCCCATCTTTTTAGAGAAATTTTGTTTTATCAGTGCCCAACAATAGCACGAGAATACAGAAGGAAAATTTTTTTTTGAATCAGTCTAATATATATATATATATTAAAAAATAAAAATAAAAATATATACATGTGTATGTATATGTATTCAGAGTGATCATTATATATATGTATAAAAAAAATCAAAATTAAGAAAAATGTATGTATATATATTCAGAGTGATAAATATGAGCCATGTGTTTTCAAGGATCTTGCGTGGAGATTTCCCAACCAACAAAAATATGATTTTTCATCGTTTTTCGAGTCCTCCAAGAAAAAAAATATAGCGTATTTTTATGATGAATGGTATTTTCCAGAATAAATTGGACATTCTGGAAACAAACCAAAGTTACATTATGAGAACAGCAGAATGGAGATAATTCAATTCCGAATACGAAACACTCCTGAAAAGCTTTTTTCTGCATTTAAGGAAGTTGGAGCGTTATCCACAATCCAAGGTTAAATTTAATAAAAAAAATACATGTTATTGTTCACACTGTGCTGAGTCTTTACGAATTTTTTCAACTTTTTTCACCACCAAACACCACAGATAAAAAACAGTTTAACGTATGTAATTTAACGTGCGGTTAGATGAGCCTTGAACTTTCACACTAAAGGTTATGTAATTTTTATTGTTATTTAGCACCAAGATAAACCATTTCTAACAACGGATTAACGCAAACTGAACCTTTGTGAACATTTAGAAAAAAAAATCCTCATCTTGCCCATCGTAAACCATGGGCCAATAATCTCGTGACGTAAATATGAATAGGCATAATTACGAATTACTCAAAATTTCATTGTGAATTGTATAAAACATTCGTTGTCGTAGTTTTTTTTCATAATAATCATCGATGATGTTATGCTTTTTCAAGTTGGTAGTAACACAAAAGTTTTTCTGCTTCACGTCATAAAAATGTTAAAATGCATAATTTTGCCCTTTAATTATATATTTTAAAAAATTAGCATATATAGAATAAATCTGTACCTCGTATGCATTTTTTTGAGGTTCGTTGGAAAAAAAATGAATAAACCGTCATTTGACTCAACTGAATCGTTCCAACTTACTTAATCATCGAGAAAAAAGTTATCACAAATGCGTAGTATTGGATTAAAAAAGTGGGATTAAATTCAATTCAAAAAACGTTTCTCAGGAATGTTTCGTATTCGGAATTTCATTATCTTCATTCTGCTAAACTCAAAATGAAATCTTGTTTTTTTTTTTTTCTAAAACCGTCAATTTTTTCTGGCACATACTATTTGTCGAAAAAATACGGTGTACTTTTTTTTTCGAAAAGGACTTGGAAACCCACTACGTATCATATTTTTCTCGGTCGCGAGGTCTTCGCGACAGACCCTTAAAAAACACATGGCCCCATTACAATTGTCACCCTGTATATGCGGTATATCTGAACACATGCGTACACACACACACCTATATATATATATATATATATATATATATATATATATAACGAAGTAGCTACAGACAAATGTGGTATCAAAAGAGGAAGAAGTGCGAGCAACGGAAAACGTCGAAGAGTCTCAAGAATACGTACCTAGTACATCCGTAGATATATATATATATATATTCTCGTGGGTCACAGAAAAGAGTGAGATGGTAACATCTGCGACCATGTTGCTCACTATCCTCACACAAATACATCGATAGCTTATGTGCATGTATATATATATATATATATATATATATATATATATATATAGAGAGAGAGAGAGAGAGAGAGAGAGAGAGAGAGAGAGAAGACGGCTATTTTGAACCCGTTAAAATTATGTAAAGATGGCTATCAGTACATTTAGCTATTTCGAGGACCGTCCTCGAAATTCAATAAACCGAATCGTTGATTTTCGGTACAGAGACTGGAATGACCTGTTGATAAAAAGCCTGGAATGACATGTTGATAAAAATGCCCACATTTGTCCAAACGTAATTTTGCAGACGTCAAGGTGCACATAATGTAGAGTACGAAGGAAAATTGGCTAATATATGAAGACGGTCTTCAAAGAAGAATGTCTTTAAAGTCATCTCTGCCCATGTGCACGCGCTCGGGCATGTGTGTGTGCGTGTGTGTGCACGTATACGTCGTGTGGTTGCTTCCACCGATGGTGGTTCGCGGTGCCTTCGTCTCGGTTCGTCGACCGAGGATGGAATGCAAGGCATAACCTACCGTAACACACCGCGCGCGCCACGCCAACACGGCGCGGTATAGCAGCGGCAAGATCAGCAGCAACAGCAGCACCACCACCACCGCCAGGACTGCCACAAGGGACCCGCGAAGTCCCCTTGGCTTTCGCAGGCCGCGCGACGAACAGAGAGAAAAAGAGATAAGAGAGCAGCGACGAGGAGCATACTTTGGGCATGAAATTCGGTGCATTGCATCCGAGGGAGCCGGGTGAGTGAGCTGCCGATCATAGGGCCTGATATATTGGGTGATTGAGATGCGAGCCTCATTCGAGCTTGATGTTACATGCGCCAATCGGTAGAAAAATCAAGCTGATTATGTGTGTTGGCCCGAAACGTGATAGAGACCCTAATTATACAGTTTCAATGATATACATATATATATATATTTTTTTTTGTGCATAAATTTTTTTTTTTTTTATTAAGTGATTTTACGTCAATTGTGAAATTTGTCTAGACGATGTTGTACGTTCTACATCATTTCCAGTCAACTGTGTAGACTTTCGCTGAAACGATCTTGACGAAAGTTGTATTTTCCGAACATTAAAATTAGGAATTTCCAACCGTCGGAGCATTCAATTTCCGGAATTTCAACCCGCTCGCGCTCGACTACGTTGAAGCTTGCCTCGCTGGAATTCGATGATTTTTTTTTTTTTTGTTAATTTTTTATATTTCTATTTTCATAATTATCGAAAGCTTTTTTGCCACTTGAGGTTCTGCGTGTCTAATAAGAATAGGTAAAGCATTTTAGTAATTTTCAACGCACCAAACTCAACAAACTCAACAAAAAAAATTGAACAATTAAGAAGAATTAACTTTCGTTGCATTCCAACGATGCAAACTTCAACATCGTCGTGCTCGGTTCTTATTTTAATCTGACCTTCGTTACGTGTATTTATTGTAATTGTAATTACCTACATAGCGTAACGCCCATTAGCCTTATTCCTATTACGGACTTCAAGCTGTGTTTCTACGGAAGATTCATCGAAAACGATTCAGTAGTTCTCGAGTTATAAACGAACAAGCGTACGCAACCTACAGTTATTATATATATATATACGAGGGTGGGGTGAAAAGTTTCCGGCCTGACCAAGAAAAACGATGTTTAAAAATTTTTTTTGCTTTATTTTTCAACATAATCTTCATCAACACTGATACATTTCTCATAACGGTGTTCTAATTTAGTTATACCAGTTTTAAACGTAGATTCGCCAAGCTCCTCAAAATACTGATTTACAGCTTCGATAACTTCTTCGTTGCTCTTAAATCTTTTTCCCCCAAGCCATTTTTTGAGGTTAGGAAACAGGTAATAGTCGCTGGGGGCTAAGTCTGGAGAGTAGGGAGGATGCGGCATCAATTCAAACTTCAATTCGTGGATTTTGGACATGGCAACAATCGACGAATGCGCTGGTGCGTTATCGTGATGAAACAAAACTTTTTTCTTCGCCAAATGAGGTCGTTTAATTTGCACCTCGTGCTTCAAACGTTGCAATAACTCTGCATAGTATTGACCAGTGATAGTCTTACCCTTTTCAAGGTAATCAATGTATATAATTCCTCTCGCATCCCAAAAAACAGTAGCCATAACCTTGTTTGCCGATAAAATTGTTTTTGCCTTCTTTGGGGTTGGTTCCCCTTTTCCAACCCACTGTTTTGACTGTTCTTTATTTTCAGGAGTGTAGTGGTGGACCCATGTCTCATCAACAGTTATGAATCGACGCAAAAATTCGTTTGGATTACGCCTATACAGCGCCAAATTGTCGGTAGAAATGGTTTTTCGAAGCAGTTTTTGGTCGAGCGTTAGCAAACGCGGCACCCACCTTGCACACAGCTTTTCCATGTTCAAATGGTTGTGCAAAATATTTCGCACACGTTCAGATGGCATCCTACAGGTCTCAGCTATCTCATGCACTTTCAACCTGCGGTCTTCCAACACTATTTTATGGATTTTTTCAATCATCTCTGAAGTTGTGACTTCAACGGGCCGTCCTGAGCGAGGCTCGTCAGAGGTGCTCACACGACCCATTTTAAATTCAGAAACCCACTGCTTAATAGTTGAATATGATGGGGAGGGGTCTCCTAGTGCTGAATCCATCTCTTCTTTTATTTGTTTTGGTGTAAAACCTTTCAAATGGAAGTATTTGATGACGGCACGTTTTTCCAATTTTTCCATTTTTACGAAAACAAGGGAAGCGTCTCGCGCAATGTGCTCTCAAACGCAACTAACGTAGCGATTGGGCTGAAACTGTACATACAAGCTCGGTAGGAATGGTACTGTAGGACGCCGCTCCAAAACTAGACCTAGTGGCACCATCTCTTGGTCAGGCCGGAAACTTTTCACCCCAACCTCGTGTGTGTGTATATATATATATATATATATATATATGCACATTTCTCATCACAACTACGTAATTAGAGCCCTTATTACGATTTGTCCCAATGTACTCAAACAGAGTGATGTTGATACTCATTAGCGCACGGAATATGTAATATCAACACATACACACACACACATAAAAAAAACATTCGCATAAAAAGTTAACGCTTCATTGTTTCCCTCGAAATGGCAATTTGCCATATAATTCTCGCTGACTCTTTCGAATCAATGCATCCGTAACTATCGAGAGCGGAAATCTCTTCGCCTCGTACGAGTGCGAAAACAAAAATATTCTCCCAAATGCGAACTTTGGTCCGGCAAACTGGTTGGGTAAACAGATAAGCATTGTTGATGCCTACCACCCGTGGCGTTTATTTGTTTTCTCAATTGACAGAAAGTGTCATGTGCACGGTTCCGCATGCGTTGTTTTCGATTGACACAATGAATATTATTTATACACACATGTGTGTGTGTGTGTGTGTATATATATATATATATACAGGGTGTCCCTCTTATCTCTGCCACCGGAAATAACTCGGTAATTATCGACGTCACAAAAAAATGTTCCAGACAAAAGTTGTACGGTGTGAAAGAGGCCATCAAATGCGACCAATTTTTTAAATTTCGGTGGAGCCGCTGACGCACAGTGAAGCTCACCTCCACTTTTTTTAATGGAATGGTCCATTTTTTCAACCATCTTGTGAAGCACCTCAAGCCGCACAAAAAACATTACGGGGTCAAAGTCCTTCAAGGTCATTCACGGTCACCTATTAAAATGAAATACAAATCTAAATATCTCGGATCACTACCAAACATTTGTGATCCGAGATATTTAGATTTGTATCAACGATACTAACCTTGAATGACCTTGAACGACTTTGCCCCCCTAATGTTTTTTTATGCGGCTTGGGGTGCTCGACAAGATGGTTGAAAAAAAAATGTACCATTCCATTGAAAAAAGTGGAGGTGAGCTTCACTGTGCGTCAGTGCCTCCAGCGAAATAAAAAAAAAATTGGTCCCATTCGATGGCCCCTTTCACACCGTACAACTTTTGTCTGGAGCATTTTTTTGTGACGTCGATAATTACCGAATTGTTTCGGGTGGCAGGGATAAGAGGTACACCCTGTACACACACAAACACACACACACAAACACACACACACACATTGACATATATGTATTGCGCGTAATCACAAATGCGACAAATGTTATTTTTGCGTCATAATGTGTGTATGTTTTTCTCGTTTTCTTTTCTTTCTTTTTTTAATGGCCTCTCCGGTCTCGCTCTCGATGCCACGACACGACTTCCTCATATCGTGGCCGAGAAGAAGCATGCACCGCCGCGAGATACAACCGAAGAAAACCACGCGAGCAAGCACCTGCGATGCCTCCGGACTCTCCCTCTCGTCCTTCCTCACTCTCTCTCTCTCTCTCTCTCTCTCTCTCTCTCTCTCTCTCTCTCTCTCTCTCTCTCTCTCTCTCTCTCTCTCTCTCTCTCTCTCTCTCTCTCTCTCTCTCTCTCTCTCTCTCTCTCTCTCTCTCTCTCTCTCTCTCTCTCTCTCTCTCTCTCTCTCTCTCTCTCTCGCTCTCTCTCTCTTTCTTTCTGTACCAATCACCGAATCAATTTTCATGTTTCGAGTGTTCGACAATTAATACATGAATATGCACATGTAATATTAGAAGCAAACGTTTCAATTAATTAATAGTAATAATCATAATAACATAAATAGTATTATTATTATACCAATAATATACTTAGTCATTGTGATATTAATAATAATAATATAATATTAGTGACGATTAAATCATCGATCGTAATAATAACAGCAATAATCATAGTACGACAGTCGTAAAAATAATAATAATAATAATAATAATAATAATAATAATAATAATAATAATAACGACAATATTGAATTACTATTTTCGCCAACAAAGTACCAAAATCAAATAACGATGTGTAAGAACGTGTACGTAACCACAAGGAAAAAACATCGAGTTCTTTTTTATCGTTGGAAATGCGAAGGGAAACGAAGATTGACAACCGAATCGAGGAGTTCATCAGAATTAGTTGGTGAATTAGGCTGTCGGTCAATTTGACAAGGACGGTCCCATGTACATGTGCCATTCCGATGTGCGCGGCGAGGACCGTGATCGGGGCAGTACGTCAAGTCAAGTGTCACGTCATCGTTGGCGATCGACGCGGCTCCGTTCTTTTCTTACTCAATATATATATATATATATATATATATATATATATATATATATATATATATATGCAAGAACGATTAATCAAACGTGCGGCCAGGCTTGTCTCCTCAATCGAGAGGACAGGAGAGGAGAAAGAGAGAGAGAGAGAGAGAGAGAGAGAGAGAGAGAGAGAGAGAGAGAGAGAGAGAGAGAGAGAGAGAGAGAGAGAAAGATTCCTCGATGGCACACTCAACGTGATACCCGCGAATACCAAGTCGCAGCGTTCGATTAATATATTTCCAAGAAAATTAATGATCACTCTTGTTCCTCAGTGGAGATTAAATAAAGCACGGAGTGTTGTTATTTATTTCAATATAATTTGTCCTATTTTTATCGCGATTCGCTGCGAAGGGCGTTTTATTTTGATAAAACGAACAGCCGAGTAGGAAGTATTTTTTCTTTTGAAGTGAAAGTGTATTGTACGAGAATGATTACGACAGGCGATACTTAAGTTTGCATCGTTGGAAAGCAACGAATTTTTCTTCATTGCCACCGCTTTTTTTTTGGACAATTTCTCGGCCACGAAAATCACTCGTACGTTTTGCAAATATTGTTGGAGATTTACAGCATAAATTTGCAAAAAAAGGATTTTCGAAAATGATGGAAATGAAGAAATCGAAGAAATTAAAAGGTTCTTTGCATTCGAATGATGCAAACTTCGACATCCTTACGATAAATTGACGCGATGGATATTGTAGTTGATTTGTGATGCAGGGATTAATTTTTTTCGAGCTTCAGATACTTTTTTTTCAATGACTGCCCGTGAATAGAATTATTTTTTCTTTTTTTCTTTTTTCTTTTTTTTTTATAAAAACTGCGGCACAGTTAACATTTTTTAATACCCTGTTTTCTGTAGCGCACGTCCACCTCCGATAATTTCCATAGTAGTATTTTGTTCTGACATTTGTCTTATTCGTCGTCCCAAGAAACTTGAAAGGCTAGAGAGCCCCCCCCCCCCCCCCCCTTATGTTGGAGATTTACAGCATAAAGGTGGAAGAAAAAATGTTTCGATGATAATCGGAATGAAAAGGTTCTTTGCATTCCAACGATGCTAACTTCAACATCGTTGATTTGTAGTGCACAGATTTTTTTTTGAGCATAAGATACGGATTTTTTATTTTGTGTTTATTTTTTTTTTCCTATGAAAACGACAATAAAGTTTCGATTTTTTAGAACCCTGTTCTCTATAGCGAACGTCCACCTTCGGTAATTTCCATAATAGTATTTTGGCCTGACACCGTATTCGTCGTACTAAGAAACTTGGAAGAAGAGAGAGAGGGGGAGAGAGAGAGAGAGAGAGAGAGAGAGAGAGAGAGAGAGAGAGCCTGAAATGCGATGAGCAATCTACAATTAAGGCGTTACCCCCACTTGTAGCGCAAAAAAGGCCTTTTTCATGAATTTTTTTTTGAAGAAAACTACAAAACTTTTTTAATCGATCAATAGACCATCTTAAAGAACACATCTTGAAGAACTTTAATATACAATTTCCGCGATAAATATAAAAAAGCTAATTTATATTAAGGGGCTATACCAGTGTGAACGCTGAAAATTTGAGTGATATTCGGGATTTTTTTGGAAGAAAAGTCCTCGATTAAATGGTTTGGAAAATTAAGAATATATTTGGCTATATTTGACCTATATTACAAAATTGTTTCATAGAAAAATATTGAGATCCGAGCGACTTATGCGCTGCCTTCGGAGGCGCCGAAAAAAAAGTTCCTCCACTGCTGACATGATTCCGGCCGATTGAGTAGCTGAAACCGAAAAAGCAATAAATGTCGTTAAACTGGAAGGCATTTCCTGTACAATGACGTGGGATTTTCGAAAAATATCAAAATCTAATAAAATAGCGTAGTTACAAAAAAAAGTCTGTTTTCTTGTCTATAAAATGGTCGTTTTTTTCATATGCAGACGATGTAGCGGCGATTGCAGAGACGGCGGAAGGGTTAAAAAGTATAATAAAGGATCTAGAGGGATGGGCGCAGGAAAATAAGATGGAAATAAATGCAAAGAAAACAAAAATCATGATTTTCAGTAACGGAGGAAAAGTTAAGAAGGAGGAAAAATGGGAAATTAAGAGTGAAGAAGTACAAATAGTAAAAGAATTTAAATATCTCGGATATTGGTTCACGTGTAAAAACTCAATTTGGGCACATGGAAAAAAGGTAACAGGGAAAACGCAAAAGGCAACGAATATGGTGTGGGGAATTTGGAAGAGGGCGGGGAGAGATATGATGGAGGAGAGACTCTATTTATTAGATTCAATCGTAAAAGCAGGAGCAATGTATGGAGTGGAGATATGGGGAATGGGAGAAATAAGCGTATTTGAAAAAATACAGAGCAGGTATTGTAAGATGGCGTTAGGGGTGGACAGAACGACGCCAAATTATATGTGGAGGAGAGAGCTAGGTGTGTTTACTATGGAATATGTGATAAGGGAAAGAGCGACGAGATATATTAGAGAAGTGATGAGAATGGATGAGACAAGGTGGCCAAAAATTTGTTTACTAGACGAAATTAGAGCGATAACAAACGGTGACCCGTCAAAATGGGGGAAAAACCTGGTAAAGGTATTAAGAGATATGGAAATCGAAGATATAATAACAATGATAAGGGAGCGAAAAGAAGTAAAAAAAATAGACAAAAGGATAGAAGAGGGACTGCAAAACTTAAAAAACAGAATCTTAAGGAGGGAAGAAGAAAAAATTATAAAATCGACGTATAACGATAAGTATAAATATATTATAGAAAAGGACGAGATGCCATGGAAATATTGGTCAAATGAGGGAGTAAAGGGTAGGGACAAGGAAATATGGGCGAGGTTAAGATGTGGCAACATAGGAAGGGCTGGAAAGAAAGGGGAAAAGGATTGGAGGTGCAGGATATGTAAAGAAAAAAATGAGACATTGGAACACCTAATGATATGTAAAAAAGGTAGGGAGTTAGTATCAGAGAAAGCAAGGAAGAAAGCAGAGGAGTGGATGGAAGGAATGGATGATTTGGCAGTAAAGGGGGAAATCATAAATATGCTGGGAGGAAAAATTCAAACAGGGATATGTGAGTATTTTAGGGAAATAGAGGAATTATGTAGAAAGATGAGTAAGGAACATGGAGGAGGAGAGATCGACAACGGGGACGAATAAATGAAGAAAGGGAGAATGTAAAAATAATGCGGAATGTAGGAATGTAGGGAGTAGATAATAAGTGAAAAATTCGTTTGTAAAACTGTCATATTTTGTAAAAAACATTGCAAAAAAGTTGTGCAAATAAAACTCGATACTACTACTGGTCGTTTTTTTCAATGCCACATCGCCAATTTTCATCCAATCAAAAATATCCTACGTCATTGTAGAGTAAATATATTCAAGAGTCCTCAGTTCAAATTTCAAGTCAATCGGATAATTGCTCTTTGTGTTACAATGCCAGAAAATTTGAAAAATCTCATTTCGAGAAAAACGCGTTTAAAGATTTAACTATCGATTTTTGCAAGATAAAATGATATTTACCATAAAAACTGCCAATCAACCTGGCCCATATAATGGACTGTGGAAGAGGGCACAAAAAAATTGATTTTTTGAAAGTTTCACACTGGAAAACCCCCTTCAAAGTGTCCAGAATTAATTACACTAGTGTATGTATAAATATACAGGGTGATACAAGACTGTTAGGGTTCCCTTTACGAGCATACAGAGTAAGTGATGGCGAGCAAAATTCTTTTATTGAACGGGCTACATCTACCTACGTGGGTCAAAAAATGACATTTTCCACAAATATTTTTATTCAATAGTATCACTTCTTCGCTATATTCTCTGAAAAATGCATTGAAATATTTCTTAAATTGAAACACTGTTTTCAAAGTCGGTGGACATGATATCTCGAGAACCACTCGATGGGTTGTTTCCAAATTTACAGGAGATGCGATGAGATGCATTTAAAGGTCGTTAACGATCTCACTTTCTTTAAATCGAGCTTCATTTTTTTACAGCTACGTAAAACTGACGACAATTTTTCATAGATTTTGTATGCTCGAGTTTAAATTCGTGGCCACGTTGTTAAAAAAATGATTTTAGGAATCGAAGATCGTCAACGACTCGTATTTATTGTTAACTTGAGTAACTCATTTGGTTTTTGAATTTTGGATGAGCCGTTTAAGCTGGACAGTGTCCACCGCCAAACGTCGCGAAAAAAATGTCATCATTTGCGCCATGTTTTTGTTATTTTTCTGTATTTTTTTGTAATTTTTGTTTCAAAGGCTGTCGTTATATGTACCTTTGTGTTAAAAAAATGCTTTTTTTTCAAAAACCGTTTCCCACAAATAATTTCGGAATTGGGCCGTTTTTTTGGGGCCTCTAGATAGCTGTAGCCCCTTAAATGCAGTGCGAAAAAAAAAGGACAAAGATACTCGATTACCAATACATCGATTTTCAAATCGATAATACGATTCGACTATTTTCGTTTATTATTTAATACTTGGAGAAGAAAAAAAATCGCGTGTGAGCAACTATCTCGGCCAATTTTCGTCGCACGGCATTTTTTCAAAAGAGCTTTTTGGCCGCAACGACGCATCCTGTATGCTCACCGAGGGAACCCTGATGATTGTGGATCATCCTGTATATACACACACGCGTACACCTCTCTATCTCTTTACCTTCGGGGGGAGCCCGGAGTTTCCAGGAAATACTGCAACGTCGTTTCCGGGTCGATCGAGACTCACCGATAGTTAAGAAAATATTTCCTCGCGGGCACCTATAGGCTCTCCTTACTTCTCGCTCCTAGTCAACTCCCATGTATATAGAGGTACGTTATATCCACATACGGGCCGTTTCACCCGTAATCAATCTGTCCCACATCCTTCCCGCATACTATTTTGTTGTGTGCTTTTCTTTTTTTTTTTTTTTTCTATTTTTCGAGCACCTGCATTGCGCCTGAATAATTATGCTTGTTATCAACGATGAGTTGTAAAGAAAACGTTTCATCGGCTTTTGATATGCTCTGTATTCCCGATTACGTTCGGGGCCAGAGGAAATGTCCATTTTGCACTCTGAGCATACAACAACGGCATGATAATAATAAAAACGGAAATTAATGGAATTAAAAATGGAAATTAATGAAATTAAGAATGAAAATGAATGGCATGAAAAATAAAAATTAATGGAATTGAAAGAAGAAATTCAAAATATAAATCAATGGAATTAAGAATAGAAAATAATAAATATAAAAAATCGAAATTAATGGAAATAAAAACTAAAATTAATACAATTAGAAATGGAATTAAGGTAATTCAGAATGGAAATTAATGAAATTAAGAATAGAAAATGATAAATATAAAAAATGGAAATGAATGGAATTAAGAACTAACATTAATAGAATTAAAAATGGGGTTAATGTAATTTAGAATGAAAATCAATGGAATTAGGAATGGAAATTAATGGAAATGAATGGAACTAAGAATACAAATTAATGGAATTATGAATGGAAATTAATGGAGTTAATGGAATTGATAATGGAAATGAATGGAAATACCTTGATTCCAGCCGGAAGTAATTGGAACTGAATGTATTTCTTGAAAAAATTTCGAAACATTGTGAATAAACATTCAAATATTTGGTCCAGATTTTTGTGAGAAGCTGAGCAATGGCAAACGTAGTAGGGAGGGAGTAACAGGGTGAAACGGAAGGGTGTCAAGCAATAATACGGTGGCGAGGGGACAGGACGATTTGTCGAGAAAAGTCCGATGGGTGCAGTCTTCGTTCCTTTTCCTTTCCTTTGCGCGCGCGGCTTCCTCGCCTCTCTCGCCTTGCGTTCCTCCTTTTCTCTAATCTCACGGCGGTAATCTCCGTCCAAGGGAGAGTAAGAAAAAGAGAGAGAGAGAATCGAAGACGAGATGGACGAAAAAGAAAAAAAAGGCCCAAAGCACGGGGAGGGGGCTCAGAAACTTCTCCTAGATCCAACCCCTTCTCTCTTTCCCTGTCCCACAGATATATATATATATATATATGTGTGTTGGCTCGAGCCAAGACGTGCGTGCGCGCACCGAGAATTATTACGAGCGGTAAGACCATTCGGTCTCCCTCTAACTCTATAATGAGCGCCAAAGGGTGTGCATTTTCTAAACTCGAGCCCTCGTGACTGGACATTATATATCCATATACCGGGGCCACTTTTACGAGGCCCCGAGAACAATGGGAGGGAGGACCGCGAAGGAAAGGGATCAAGAACAATCCCCCCCGCGCTTCTCATCGCCGGCCCGGTGTGCTGAGGGACGAGGATGACAGAAATCAAAAGACAATAAAAATCAATTGAAATCATTGTTCATTATCAGTAACGAGACATGATGATAGTGTAATAAACGCAATTTAATATCTTTCTTTTTTAAATACAATTCAGATACAATTTGTTCTGGCTTTTTCATTGCCAAAAAGAGAGTGGGAGAGGGGAGAGAGAGAAAGAGAGAGAGAGAGAGAGAGCTTTTTTCGATTGCTCTCCTCTCTCTCTCTCTCGCTGTTGCTCCGCTGCTCCTCCACGTATATTTATCGTAACGGTAGAATTGCTAATAGTACGGTATGCGCCGCGGGAGGACTGCTGGACGTGCGCGCCCGCGCGCGGCGTCGACGACGACGGCGATCCTCCGCAAGAGTGAGAAGGAAAAAGATAAGCGTTCACGTGTCGAGAGCCGAGAGAACAGAAGAGAAAAAGAGAAGGAAGAGAGAAAAAGAGAGAGAGAGAGAGAGAGAGAGAGAGAAAGAAAGAGAGAGAGAGAGAGAGAAGCATGATTGTAGTGGTATCTTCACGAGAAGAGAACGCGGGCTCGCGGACAGGTACAGTTATATACCGCCTTATACCGATAAGACCGCCGCGGTGGATCACGATTACGTTATTTCTACGGAATATATACACAGAATTATATATATATATATATATATATATATATATATATATATATATATATATATAAGGTGATTTTTGAGCCATACTCAACATTACGTAATATCCCATGTCCTCAAAATTACCTTCAAATAAGTGTAATAATATTTACACAAAGGTCATTTGAAGGTCCTTCGTGTCAACGAAATCAAAGATTTTTAGAGAGAGAAGGACATAAGGACCGTCGAAAAAATCGAAATTGAGAAGCATCCGCAAGGAGTCAAATACAGTGGAACCTCTCATAGCGTACGAGGGCGGAGCTTCGGGACGCAGTAGGTTGGTTGGAGGGGGATTGATCAGGGCCATCGCACATACACTTCAGAAGGGCGCTTAAGAGGGGTGACCGTAATTTTTTTTAAACGTGTTTTGGGAGATGTTTCATTTGCGCTTCAATGTTGTAAAATTTTTCATATTAAAAAACATTTTATTTTGTCAATAAAATTTATTATAAAATAATACCATTTTATATGCACAAGGCGTATTAAAAGCAACTATTTCGTTAAAAATAATACTCTTTAAACACATGTTTTCTTTTTCTTAATGTAAATAAGGCTTTGATGCAGCGGAGCGATTTTTTTTAAACAATGCTGAAAATAATCATTTCAAGGTTAAAATTTCGTTGTAAACAAGAAGGTTTTTTCGAGGTTATGTCTACCTGAACTATTAGTATTTTCGTATTAATAACACAAATCGCGTATCAGCCAAAATGTTTACAGCGAATCATTGATTTTTATTATATGTAAATAATTACTTACTTTTTATATATACGATATTCACGATGTTATACGATGTTGTCGCGGTTTTGTTTACAAAATCTCATACCGGCACGAGCGAACACGGGGTCTGCAGTCACGGCACTGCACAAGTGTCAGGGGAGGGGAATGGTGGGGCTAGCAGTCGATCGACTACAGCCGGTTCTGGCTCGCGATTGGTACTTCAGATAGCGTACATTGTCTCCCTATTACGTACGCTATGAGAGGTTCCACTGTACGCTGATAACCAACATTACGTATATAAGGGGCCCGAAGTCTTCTTCGCCCACGTGTCTACCAATCCACTGATCCGCAATTTTTTTCCCCCTCAAGGGAAAATTCCCTCCAAGCTCATGACATTGTAGGTAATTTGGTTTGTTTTTCGATGCTCAACATTTGTGGCTAATAAAGAAAGGTTTTTGAAAAAGTGGAGGTGACCTTGAAACCAACTCGATACCTCCACTTGAAACGAAATCCGAGGCTACCAAAATGTACACATTGACAGGTCATGCAAAATTGGCTTTGACCTTTTTCGTCCACAGTCAATATTTATAGGTGTTTTCGAGTGAGTAACTTTAGATTTTCAATTGTATATTTTATTGAGAGCATTTTGTAAAAAAAAAAAAAAACTTGTAAAGCAAGTTTCGCGAATGAAACTCGATAGTATTGTATATTTTATTGTAATTTGTATATTATAATTGTAATTTGTTGTATTAATATTCGAAAAAAATTCGAAACAATGATACATTCCACAAAACATATATTGTAATATATTACATACCCAAACACACATACATTTATGTAAACTGATACAAACATGTTCTCGTACAACTAGAAACTATTCGACGAAAATAATATTGCAGCAGCGTCATAACCCTTATTTTCCGCAAGTAGGAAAAAAGTTACATCGACGACGACATTAATAATAACAATAGTACATTTTTCTTAAAACCTTTACAATTTATTTCAGTTGCGATAAAAACATCGGGCATGCATATTCGCACATTTCTATTTATGATGGTGAAGATGGGGTTGGTGTTTGCATCGCTGGAATACAACGGAAATTCTCGTTAGTTTCTCATTTGAATTATCATGCAAGATTTTTTTGCAGATTTTTCGTAGATCGCTAAATAAGAATCCTCAAAAAAATGTTTTCGTTAGTTTTGTAGCTTAAGTCTGCTGGATACAATATGTGAATAAAAAAAAAATCATTTTGTCGCATTCCAACGATGCAAATTTCATTATTGTTGACGTTCATTGCATTGTTGCATTGTTCAGTCGCATTGTTGGAATGCAATGAAAATGAATTTTCATCGTATAGCCCATATTTTTCTTCCATTGTTTAGAGTACGAAAACATTTTGACAGAATTCTCGTTGGTAATCTGCAATAGGAATGAGCAAAAAGCGTTTATGCGTGATGATAAAAATGAAGCAATTAAGGAGTTAGGCCACTCCAGAGGCCGAAAAAGTAGGCTTATTGGGGATTTTATTTCAGAAAAACTACAAAATAAATCGAGATTACAAAAAAGGGCGTTTATCATACATATCAGTGACTGTGTACAATAATTTTTTCAAAGCGATTAATTTAAAAATGGCGGCTGTGCAGCGTTCATCTCAAAACTGCATTGTTTAAGTTTGCCGGAAACATAACTCAGACAATTTTCAACCGATTCACTTGAAATGTTCAATATATATTGAAAAATACATTGTCTACGGAAGTACGTAGGATTTTTTTTTATATTGCATAGTTCATTCGTTTATTAATAATTATCTGACGAAATTTTTC
>OZ023312.1:15674071-15715737 GCA_964007375.1 Ophion obscuratus | reverse complement strand
CTTCCGGTCCGTCGCGTCGACGAGATCACCCGCGTCGTCAGCGCCGTTCTCAACGCCAGCCGACGCCCTTGGATCGAGGACGCAGAGCAAAAGTATCTGGCCGATTTTGCTCCGAAGAGCACACGCGACCGGGCCGGATATCCACTTCGGCGGGGTCCGCCTCATGCCCCGAATCGCGCGCACCACGAATGTCAAGAGCAGAGCCAGGATCGCCAGTACGAAAGAATTTATGTAAAATAGTACTGAAAGTATAAGGAGAAGAGGGTGGAGCACGAGAGAGCAAGAGAGAGGCATTTATCGGGCCTCCTTCGACGAAATTTATCGAAATTTATAGTGGGTTAAAAGAACTGTGGTGGCCAACGGTTTCGTAAAATTTCGACGATCTTTACCGTTTCTAACGTCGAGATATTTTATACCAAAGTTGGCAACTTTTCACGTATCGCCACGTGGAGGCAAAAAAGAACACTCGGCTCAACGAAACTGTTCCCGTTCACAGATAGCCAACGAAATAATCAAGTGAAACGTTAAAATATTTGTTCACTCTGAATAATCGTTGGTTCGACGGAATAAATCATTCGCAACGGGCTACATCTACTTAGGTGGGTCGAAAAATTGCATTTTCTAAAAATGTTTTTATTTGATAGTATCACCTTTTAGCTATAGTGAGTAAAAAAAAAAGTATTTGTACACGTCGTGTTTTTTTCAAATTATCTTACGGAAAAAATAATATAACTCGATAGCTTATGTAATATAACAGGAAAAATAATATAGTTCGAAAACTTATCCAAAATATACAGGGTGAGAGTTTACAAAAATCTTGGGAATATACGAACAAACAAGTAAAGGCTGATTAACAACAGTTTCGTGTGAGATGTGCAAATACTTTTTTACCCACGGTATATTCCCTGAAAAATTCGTTGAAATATTCCTAAAGTTGAATTAGCTACAGCTTCGAACAGCCGGCCGGGCGAGCAGTAGCAGCACCATACTTCAAACTTTAACGGGTCTTCTCACTTTAGACGCTCATAAAAAGGCTATTTTCAAGAATTTTTTTGATAGGTTTATATTATAGATATTGATATAAAAATTGTTACCCTTAATAAATACACTTTCGAAATACATTAAAAAAAAAATGATTTATTAAGTCACTATTTATAGACGAAAATGGTAGTTAAAAAAATGTGCTAAAAAAATTGTGGGTCTGCGCTATGAAATCTCGGAGATGGATCATCCGAAACGAAAAAATCAAACGGTTTTAGATTCAGTATGTTAATGGCTATAGCGCATATTAAAGATTTTTTATATATGCAAAAATAACAAAATAGCGGACATTTTTCGAAAAAATAAAAAAAAAGCGTTTTTTTTACCGTTTTTTGCAAAAAAAATAGTAAATATCCAAATTTTAAAAAATCCTTGATATGCGCTATAGCTATAGCTGTAACGAATATGTGGTTAAAATTTCATAAGGATCGGTTCAGTAGCTTCGAAGATTTTATCAATAAGCCGTCGAAAAACTTTTTTTTTTTTTTTTTTTTTTTTCCCGAGAAGTACGCGTTTAAAGTTTGTTTGGGTTACATAAATACATTTAAAAAAATGTTTATGTATTTCGAAAGTGTATTTATTAAGAATAACAATTTTTATATCAATTTCTATAATATAAAACTATCAAAAAAATTCATGAAGATAACACTTTTTTGGCGTCTAAAGTGAGAAGACCCCTTAAGGAATCGTCACATTTTTTGCATTATTCGTTAGTATTGAGTTTTCAAGCTACCCGTCGCAAATTTTGAAACAACATCCTTCAAGCCATACTTTATCTTCATTTTTTTTAAATATGATTTTTTTTAAATATGATTTTTTTAAATATGATTTTTTTTCTAACGAAAAACTATGAATAAATAGGCTAAATTCGACACTGCTTTTGCGAACTGCCGCCGCGTTGTCAATTTTGATCTAAAAAAAACTTCCATAGCAAGCTTTCATACTGATTGACAATCTTTTTACAAATTTTGTTTCAAACAATATTTACAGCCACAACCGTGTATATCGTAAGGACTCCTTTTTTTCGAAGATATTTTCAAGCGTTAGAAAAAATGTAAAAGAAAATGAAAATAAACGTTTCAAAAATTATTTTCTGCTCGTCACGAGTGCTTTGATTTGACATAAAAAAATCAGACTGATTATCGTATTTTAACAATCGAAAGAAAAAATCGCGAAAATCAGCTATTTTTCGACCCGTTACACTGCGATGATGCCTTAAACGCGTTTTTCTCCGAAACTTTGTTTTCAATGTTAGTTGACATGATATGTCGAGAACCACTTGATAGATTGTTTCCAAATTTACAGGCCATACGACGAGAAACATTTATAGGTCCTTAACGATCTCACTTTAGAAAAATCGATTTGCATTTTTGAATAGTCACCTAAAAATGACGAGTTTTTTTTCATAGATTTTGTATGCTTGAGTTTCAATTAGTTGCCACGTTGTTAAAAAAAAATTGATAATCAGCCATTTTTTCCTCACCTAAGGTATCTCCCCCCTCAATTCCAAGCGACAATACATTACTTATTGATATATTGCAAAACTCACGTATGTAAGGAACCGTGTCACCATTGTGTGGCAGTGCCCAATGCAGGTTTTGTATACATATGAGATGGAGCAGCGGATTTAAACAAGCCACGGATAGACGCTCGATCGATCCGGGATCGAGCCACAATGTGGTAAGCGTCATCAGTATCAATACTGCAATTGGGAATTATTAGTTGCAACGGGAATCTTTGCTATTCTCGCATTATGTGCCTCAACATACTATGTTATATCGTAATATATTATTATACTATTTGTAGTCAATCAATTATCATTAAGCCCAACATTATGTATCGTCCATCACATCTCACCAAATGATTTAGCATCGTATTGCCTTGTCGTTACTATCATACCTTTGCCTCATTCCCATTTGTGTAGCGGGATAAAAAAAAGGCAACAAGAAAAAAAAGCAAACCCCGAGAAATAAATGAATCGTACTTATTCCGGGTGTAGTGTAAATAGCCCTAATACGACTGTGCACTCGATCCAATATAAAATCGATGGCTATCACAGGAGTCGTCACATTTTGAAAATAATGAGCTTGTCTCTCTTCGTATGTCGCTCTTGATACGATGGTCCTCCATTCACCGTTGTTCACGAATTCTTCCATGTGCACCTGCGCGATTGTTCAAGAAGATTTTTCGCGTCACGTTTGTCAAGCGATCAATATTTTCAGCCACCAATAATAAGATGCTATATACAGGGTGTTCCAGAACTGAATGAGTTGCCTGAAATGGGAGGTTGGGGGTGAAATTCTGAGTCGATTGATATAAGCATGTGTGGGTCTCAGATCAACCCCTGAATTATTATTAATTTTTAAAGGCGGGCCAATCAGGTGCGCCCGATGAGCCGGTAAGTGTGCCGCTTCCGCCAGGCACGAGCGATACGCGCGTATCGCTCACCGACGTCCGCCGGCTCGTCGGGCGCACCTCATTGGCCACCGCCTTTAAAAATTAATAATAACTCAGGGGTCGATCTAACACCCACACATGCTTATATCAATCGACGCAGAATTTCACCCCCTACCCCCCATTTCAGGGAACGCATTCAGTTCTGCGACATCCTGTATACGCATGCACACGCAGACAAGGTGTGCACCATGTTTATCGAATATTTGAACAATTATTATTAACTATTATTTTAATGATTACTTTATGTCTCAACGATATAAGTATGAGTGTAAATATAATGTATTCCTTCTGTGAGCGTATAGGGTGTGTCATTGCGAGCAAAACGATTTTTTAAATTCAATGTCGTGCGACTGGAATTGGCCAAGATATTCGCATTCAAAGTCCAAGCAGTGAACAATGGCACAAAATGTATAGAAATGGTCGTAGGGGTCCAATTGGATTCCTATACTTGTCCCTATACTGAAACCACACGAACGTACATTGGAATCTCATGAGGATTTCCCATTGGAATTCAATGTACAAATTCAATTTGAATCCTAAAGGATTGCCACATTATTCAACAGAATCCAATACGATTCTTAATCCGATCGCCATCTGTGTGTTGAATTTCCTAAACAAAATATATAAATATACAAAATAAGTGAATTTAAAACAAGTATTCATCTCGTCTTAAAAATTTGTTTTTTAAGAAAAAACATTCCAGTTTTTTTCGCTGATAAATCATGAACGCGGAGACTCACTTTGCAAATCAATAATATGACTCAATAATTTTCTTTGATTATTTAATAATTGAAGAAGGAAAAAAAATGTGCGAGAGCAACTACTGTGCTATTGCTTACTCAGCGTCGGGCTCAGCACAGGAATATCTCGACCAATTTTTGTCGCACGACAAAATTCGAAGCAGCAGCATTCGACGCGCAGTTTCCTATCCACATTCAGACAAATGAATTTTTCTTTAAAAAAATATTTTCACAAATATTTTCAAAAATAATAAACGCGGAGACTCGCATTGCAAATCAATAATATGATCCAATAATTCTCGTTCATTGTTTAATAATGCAAGGAAAAACAATTACGCGTGGGCAACTACTGTGCCGTTGCTTACTCAGCGTCGGGCTCAGCACAGGAATATCTCGACTAATTTTTGTCGCACGACAATATTCGAAGCGCGGCTTTAAATCCACCAGTTAAAAATTAACGAACACGGAGACTCGCTTTGCAAGTCCAAAATACGATTCAATAATTTTCCCTCATTTTTCAATCATTAAAGGGGGAAAAATTGCGCCTAGTCAACTACTGTGCCATTGCTTACTCAGCGTCAGGCTCAGCACGGGAATATCTCGGCCAATTTTTGTCGCACGACATTTAAAAAAAAAGCGTTTTCCTCGCAATGACACATGCTACATGCTCACCGAGGGAACCCTGATGGTTGTGCATCACCCTGTGTGCATATAAATACATCTATCCATGCAGACACGAAATTAAATTAAAAAAATGTACCGGCGGTATAACAAAATCTTTGAATCCAATCTCATTGCCCGTATAAGCCCACGTTCCAAGTACGAGGGTGCAGTTTTGACGATCGTGCGGCCACAGTTTGAAGTCGGTATTGCATCTCGTCGTGTAGCTCAGCATAGGCAGGCAAACTACCGTTCCATTTATGTGATCGAGATGGCAGGGCGTGGTAGTGTGCCGATTAACCTCACCGCCCCCGCTGTCAATATCGCCACATATTTGCCCTTTGTTTCTTCGCTTTCTGTCTCATAGGACCGGAAGAACTTTGTCGCAAAGAAAAAAAAAAACTCACCGACTGTGAACGGTTAAGTCGGGACCCCACAGTCGCCAGCTCTCGACATTAACACTGGTGATATTTCCAAAGGACGTTGGGTCCCAAGAGAGGCGCTCGTCGAACCAGGACTTTTGAGGAAGCGATTGAACGATTGACAACGTCGTAATCAGTAATTAATTCGAGGCCGAAATAAAATCAATAATTAATTATTTTATCGCACACGAATCGGTAATGATTCTTTGATTAACGATTAGTTGAATACTTACCAATGGAGCTTCGACTTCGTGGAATTATCGATGTCATTATTATACTCTTTATTACTTTCGTATTGTCATCAATATTATTATCGCAAATATGAATGTTGTAAGAACCAATTAATTACGAGACAGTATAACTATGTATGCAATAATAATTATTGTCATTATTGCATAATAATTTTTATTCTTGTTACATTATTATAACTATGCGTATTGCCCGAAACAATAAAATCGCAGTATTATTATTGTTGTTGTTTTGTGTTGTTATCATTATTGTTATCTTATGCACAATTGCTTTTTCATAATTTTGTAATTATTAATGTATTGGAAAATCAAAAGATCGTGAACCGGGGTCACAAAAAAATCACTGATCAATAATGAAAATTAACAAATCAAACGCGAAACGATAAAAATACATGAATACTAAAAATTATCGAATTTATCAAATGTTTCCTTCACCTGAGGATGATGAATTTGATAAATTCGATCATTTTCAGTATTCGTGTATTATTATCGTTCCGCGCTTGATTCGACTAATACTTTATATTTATTTTAATGACTGAAAGTTTAAAATTGAGAACGAGAAGATCAATAACAAATGTATAATTATCTCTACGATATTGCATCAGCTATATGTTATAATAATGATGCAATAATATGATTAAGTAGTTATTAATCAACTCATTATTATTGAATTCATATTCAATTATTAATGTATTCATAGTCAAGCATTCAATTATTATTGAATTCATTATTAATCAGTTATCAATTTTAAGTATAGTCAACGTGCTCGACAAACCTAGAGAAATTAATTAAGAGCGTTGAAAAGAATTCTTCATCAATTGCACAACTTCAGTTCGATATAATTTTAACTAAACATTACATGGTTATTATCACATTGCTACATAATTATTGATGCAATATTAAATTTAGATAATTGGGAGAAATAACAAATAAAAGCGGAGTAAACAAGAACTACAAAAAACAAGATAAAAAAATTGCCCACTCACCACGTAAGTCAATGCGTGAATTTCAAGATTATCAGTCGTTTCGTCCTATCGAAAATTATCAATGAAAAAAAAAAAAGAAAAACCAAAAAGTAAGAACCGGTGTAATGAAAAGTAAAAAAAAACAAATAAGTTCAGTTTCGACATGTGATGCGACACTTACGAATTCTGCCATTCTCGGTATCATTCCAAATCGGAGAGCCACACCGTCGCCGTCTTTGTTACTCGGTGGATCGGACGATTCGTAATTGCAAAAGAGATAAGTCTTGAGACGCATAATCGGCGAGTTCGTGTGAATATCCTTGCACTTCTCGTCGCAGAGTGCACACCCGACGAGTAGTGACAAAAGTAACAGTGCCTTCATCGTTCTCATCGCTGGAGAGGAGAGGTTCGAGACTCGTCAGTGTCGAATGTTCTACTGGCTTGATTTTTCCGAGGGATCATCTGTAATCGTCGATCGGTACGCCCCGTGAAATTCGATCGGGTTCGAGTTGTTATATCTCGGGACACGCCTCTGGGCACTCGGTGCACATATACGCGCCACTTGATTATGCCGAACATCGAATCGGCGTTTTTAAACGTTTTTTTTAACTTTCGAAAAAAAAACATTGTTTCATTAACGACGCGTCGATTTTCAACGAGCGCGAGGACGCAAATGCGAAATTTCGACAAACTCGGAAATTCGGAAAATTCTCACAATAATTAACGAGCAAAATGGTTTCTTTTTCGTACATCACGAAATGTCCGATTTGTTTTTTTAGAATAGTGTAATTTGTTAACGGTCGGATGATCTCCGTCGTCAAATTTATGCAATGTTGATAATTTTACAAATTGTGATAAATTCGTTATTAAAATGTTTGGCGATAAATCGGTTGAAAAATCGGCGAATAAAATCGCTGATTTTGGTAATAAATTTTTGATAAAAATGTATGAATGTTAATAATCCATAAATACACACACATGTGTATTCTTGTATATATATATGTATATATATATACACATGAGGCGTTCCATACCATTTCGAACGGTCAAAAAGTTGTCCACCCTCAAAAAAATTGAAATTTTGTCAAATTATTTAATTATGCGAAAAAAAGTAGATTTTTTCAAAATTTTCGATCGCATTTTCTCGAGTTTTTCAAAATTTCAGAATTTTCAAAATACCGTTATATCTCGCGAGCATTTGGTTTAACAGAAAAATGTTTAAAACAAAAAAGTTGCAATTTTACATGAACCTTGTGAAAAAATGTGGTTTTGAATTTTTCAAGTTAAAAAAATGCCGATTTTCACCAAAATTATACAAAAATATTTTTTTCGGTCGGTATGTTACTTTTGATTATTCTCAAAAAATTCCAGAAAATACTCTGAAGTGTGTACAGTAACACCAATTTTTTTCAGAGTGGCTCGATTTGTTGCTCCAAAGCTGTGCTTTGTTTTATTATTATGAGATATTTTTTTTTTAGACAAATCAATTATTATTAAAAATTATTCTCTCCCAAATTTTCTGGAATTTTTTGAGAAAAATCAAAAGTGTCATACCGACCGAAAAAACAGGTTTTTTTATTATTTTGGTGAAAATGGGCATTTTTTGAACTCGAAAAATTCAAAACAAAATTTTTTCATAAAGTTCATGTAAAATTGCAACTTTTTTGACTTAACCATTTTTCTGTTAAATCAAATGCTCACGAAATATAACGGTATTTTGAAAATTTTGATATTTTAAAAAATACGAGAAAATGCGATCCAAAAATTTTGAAAAAATTTACACTGTTTTTTTTCATATAATTAAATAATTTAACAAAATTTCAATTTTTTTGAGAGCGGACAACTTTTTGACCGTTCCAAATGGTATGGAACGCCTCATATATATATATATATATATATATATATATATATATATATATATATATATATATATATATATATATATATATATATATATATATATATATATATATTCATTAAAATAATTCAAAAAACAAACCTGCCAAGTTAAATTACATTTTAAATAAGAAATGATTAAATAGTGAATATTAACTTTGAAATATCAGAAATATTTTAATACTACGCATATTGTTTTAAATATGCTTCGAATGTGAAAAAAAATCTTCGAAGAGTCCACTCTTGCAAGCTGTTAAAATATTTACAGCAGCAAGTTGGCAAAATTCCTTTAGATACATCATTCGACCATCACTTCTTCCCTCAATCAAATAACACGACTGCTATATCGAATTATGTGAATCATGTGCGATACAGGTCAACTTTTTGTTGAACGAATAATGCGACCAAGAGCAACGCGCACGATAACGTGGACAGCAACAATTTCGTAGACAGACAAATGACAGAAAAAGAGCGGTAAAAAAAAAGATAAAAACAAGTATCACGATAAAGAGTGAAACGTAACGCTGTTACGAAACGTTCGTCATCGTGGGACCTCGTCCCATTGCCCCGTATAATTTAACTCCATTATTTTTCATAATTCCTCGGTCATTTTCGCGCGCGCGCACGACACAATACGTCATTTTTGATATAACACGTCCATTAAAATTGCGAGGTCTTCACGATACTCTCGGTGTTTCCCAGGACACATGGAGCACCGAACAATATCCGCTGCTTTTCTCTCTCTCTGTCCCACTCTGAGTGCGGTTCCTATTGCACACTGTAAATCCACCGAGTATTCGTGCAAACGTACAGACGCCCTCAAATTCATTAATACCACTAACAAAAGGATTACGCAACGTTCCCAAAACCCCCAGAGACACGATGAAATTGAAAAAGAAATGCTTTTTTTAATTTTCATTTCCCATCTAATATGAAACGAGAAAAATATTTGCTTTTGACTGAATCTCGCAACATTACTGCGAAATTTGAGACTCATTAGATTGAGTTTAATGAGCTGAGTTCAAGTTTGAGTTTAATAAGTTAACTTTAAGTTGAGTTAATTTTGTGTTAAGTTTAATAAGTTAAGTGAGGTAAAATTTAAACTTGTTTAATTTTTAAAAAAGTTAAGTTTTGTTGACTTAAATTGAAATTGAATTTAATAAGTTTAGTTGAGTTAAGTTTAAGTAAAGTTTAATAAGTTAAATTTGAAATCACTTTAATCAGTAAGTTTCAATTGAATAACGAGTTAAGTTTAATTGAGTTCAATAGGTTAATTTTAATTTCTCTCACATGCGATTACTTTTACGTTAGTGGACATGACGATGAATAAAAAAAAACAATTTAACGTGTCAAAATAGAATATTCAATGTTCTTCATTGTGAAAAATTAAAGAAAAAAATAAACGACTCTAAAGGACCATGCAGAATTCCCAACGCACGCTCTCTTTCTCTTTCTCTCTCTGGCTCTCTCATTTTGGAGCAACGATTGGAAATCGAAAGGGGCTTCAACGAGAAGCTCATTTTTCTCGTTTTGTCGTTGAAAAAGAAATGCTTTTTTTAATTTTCATTTCCCATCCAATATGAAACGAGGGAAAAAATTTGCCGTTGACTGAATCCCGCAACATTAATGCGAAATTTAAGACTTATTAGATTGAGTTTAATTAGTTGAGTTAAGTTTAATAAGTTAAGTTAGGTAAAATGTAAATTGAGTCCAATAAGTTAAGTTTTGTTGAGTTAAATTGAAATTGAGTTCAATAAGTTTAGTTGAGTTAATTTTAAGTGAAGTTTAATAAGTTAAATTTGAAATCACTTTAATAAGTAAGTTTCAATTGAGTACCGAGTTAAGTTAAATTGATTTCAATGGGTTAAGTTTAACTTGTCTCACGTGTGAATCGTTTACGTTAGTGGACATGACTATGAATAAAAAAAAAACAATTTAATGTGTCTCACTGTGTCAATGTGAATCAAATAGAATATTCAATATAATTCATTGTGAAAAATTGAAGAAAAAATGTACGACTCTACAGGAGCATGCAGAATTCTCAACGCACGTTCTCTTTCTCTTTCTCGTTCTCTCGTTTTTGAGCAACGATTGAAGATCAAAAGGGGCTTCAACGAGAAACAAGAAAGCCTTGAAGTAGAGCGTTCCTTTTTTTTCATCAATTTCATTATTTTCCTTTTTTTTCTCGTTTTGTCGTTCACTTCCAAACTTTTTTCTCTCGACTTTTCGTTCGGCGCCCAAGTATGTTTGAGAGGCACATCGACGATCACGATGATGATCGTGGCGAGAACGACAAAGCGAAGAGAAATTTCCTTTCTCTCTCTCCCTTTCATAATCATCCTCGCTATTCCTCTCGCTCGCTATCTAATTACCGGTAGGAAATAGAGTGCCAGGTCAAGGAGAAGAAAGAGAGAGAGAGAGAGAGAGAGAGAGAGAGAGAGAGAGAGAGAGAGAGAGAGAGAGAGAGAGAGAGAGAGAGAGAGGGCAACGCTACGCGTCACGCCCGATTTGCCAAGTCGATTTTCGATCGAGCATATAATACTATTTCAAAGTTTCTAGCACTAAAAACATCGAGAAATAATTCATACGAGAGCACGAAGAAAGCCGAAAGATAAAATATAAACGATGTTGCGGCGCGGTTTTCAACATCGACTTTAATGGGTTGCGCACGCAAGGTCGTATTCGGCGCATAATCGTTTGGTGTCCCAATTGCAACCAATATCAATCAAGCAGGGAAAGGGTATTTTGCTCCCGTTAAATTTGTGCAATATTGGCTACCAACACATGTGGCTGATTTGGAGACAGTACTTGGGCCAGTCCATACGCAGTAATTAGTTAAAAAATGCACTATTGAAAGTTGAACATTTCAATACAGTACCACCTACACGATTGGCAATGCAGCAACGGCGAGACTTTTAAAAAATAACAACTTCATTGCTGATCAATATTTGTAAAAAAAAAAGAAACTTCACAAGACTATGTCTTAAGGGGTTACCACCAATTGCGATTTTGAAAAAATCCTTTTTTTTTAATTGCATTTTTTTTAAGTATAAGTATCTGAGAATATGTCCTGAAAATATCAAGTCGATCCGAACAAAATTGACTGAGATATGAGCGTTGAAAGAGAAGAATCCGTTGTGTAAACGACCGGAAATTGAAACTTTAAACGCGTTTTTCTCAAAACGGCATTTCTGAAGTCGATGACCAAGATTACGCGAACACTAATGAACCGATCTTCTTGAAATTTTGCAGGCTTATTTAATACATAAAAATGTAGTCTTTAATCGTTCGATTTTTTTTCGAAAAAAATGGCCGTTTTATATAGCCAAAAAACGGCCGTTTTTTTTCGTTAAAATCGAACCAATAACTTTGACTATCCGCCATTTTGTGAAAAATGAATATTTTTTAAAATCCTTCGATTAAAGACTAGTTTATACTTATATTTGACTAAATCCATCCGCATTTTTTTTTTTCAGATGATCCACTTCGCCGCAATGTTGGTCACCGCAAACCGTGTATATAAAAACATTATTTCATTGACGGCCATTTGCCACTAAACAATGTAATATTTTTCAATAAAAAAATTACTGAAAGTTCTTCAAGATGTGTTCTTTAAGATGGTATATTGATCGATTAAAAAAGTTTTGTAGTTTTCTTTAAAAAAATTCATGAAAAAGGCCTTTTTTGCGCTACAAGTGGGGGTAACGCCTTAATTATGCGTTAAATTCCGACCTCGTCAGTCCGATACTCCTGTCGGAAAAAAATATTGAAAACCAACCCATGTTTTTGATGAAGTTTGCATCGTTGGAATCCAACAATATTGATTTCATTTTTTTTTATTTCTTTATTTTTATCGTTATCCGAAGCCTTCTTTGCAAATTGAAGGCGTAAATTTCTAATAAAAGAATACGTAGAAATATTTGAGCGATTTTTAGAGCCTAAATCGATCGCTAGGTTTCATTAAAAGGAATTAATTTTCATTGCATTCCAGCTGTGCAAACTTCAACGTCATTCTTTTGGGCTTCAAGGTTATGCAGACCCTTTATTTAACTATAGAACTCTCATTGAAACGTTCGGTTACTGCTATTCTTTTGAAATACGATTTTAATTCTAGAAATCTCTGGACCATGCCTTTTTTCACGGTATTGTCGTTTGCATCGTTGGAATGCAACGAAAATGCATAATCATATTTTTATTTCTTCATTTCCATTATGATACCAAATTTTTTTTGCAAATTACAACTACAGACCTCCCGATAAGCATGTTGAAAAATGGTTGAGCGATTTCGGTAGTCAGAGCCTACTAAAAGAAATATGATAAAGTAAAAAAAAAATCATGTTTATTGCAAACTTCAATACCTTTTTTTTCTTCCCCTATATTCGTCTAGTTCCGAACACTTATTACCTCGATTCTGGATTTAATTTATTTAGCCTAAATAGATGATGTTGAAGTTTGCAGCGGCGGACTGCAACGGAATTTCCTTCTGCTTGATTCTTCAATTTTTGTCCTCTCATTTAGCCTGTCTCATTTAGTCTGTCATCATTATTGAAAATATACGAGCTCGACCGAGAAACAAAAATTTCAACAATCAAAAGAAATTGAGGAGCATTTTCGTTGCACTCCAATGATGGAAACTTCAACGCCGTTCCAACCATCCCATAAGCTTGCTCGAGTTTTTAAACATACATGCCTAAATAAGGCAAAATTAGGTTGCGATCTGATGACCAAGTACGCGCTGCTACTACGTTCTTTCGTTTTTCAAACGGATTGATGATTTTGGGAAAAGGACGTTATGAAATGACATTAAGGACTTGAAGGACATTCAACCTGGTTGATAACATATTAAAAAAAAATATTCATCCGATTTACATGCGCCAAGCCTTAAACTGTTCGAAAATCCAGCCTCTATGGCACCACGTAGGGATTTTTTTAATAAAGGGCCTCCTTCTATTTTACTTTTATGAACGATGAAAATTTTCCACGAAAATCAGAAATGAAATTCGCTGGTCCGCCATTTTTTGTGTAGATATCGAAATTCCCCTACGTGATGCTGTAAACCTATATGTCTAGTTTCTAAATACATTTTTATTTTATTTTTCAGATTAACCATATGGCTTAATCGCTGTCAACCGCCGAGCAGCAATTTCGTCGGAGTGTCCACTTGGAAGCGGCGTACACCGCAAACTATACTTTAGATTCGAGTACAAAAATTTGCATGCATCCTTCTATATGTATATATTGACTATGAGTATTAATGAAACAAATTCCATTCATCGTTTGTTTGAAAATAATTACGAAGAATATACCCTCGTACAGCGCACGAATCGTGGTGTGGTGCCTTAACATAAAAATATCTAAAGGTTATTTTATTTAGTCCAGATTTATCTGAAGGTGATTTTGAAAAAGGTTTGCATTATATTTCGTATGGGGACAATAGGCTTGTATTTGTACGAGAACGGTCGACGAAATCGAATGTCTTCGAAATCTTATTTTCCCACAATATGTGTCTTTATATATATGTGTAAATATATATATATATATATATATATATATATATATATATATATATATATATATATATATAGTGAATAAGGCGAGACCTAGCAATCTCGTGTACTCTTGTTGGTGTTCCCTGGCAGGTGGAAATCTAATTAGCATAGCGTCGTCGTCGTTGTCGTTCACCACGAGCTCTCGTTCTCGCTGATCGCGACTCGATATTGTTTCGAGGCCGCCAGGCGAGCGAGATTATCACTTCCATATATATACAGGGTGGCCCCAAAAGTGACGTGCAAAAGAAAAATCTAGATGCCTCGTATCAATACCTATCCGAATCACCCCCGTCTATGTACTACGATCTCTTTCAGTTTTCGAGAAAAAATGACGCTGAAGCTTGCATCGTTGGAACGTAACGATTTTTTTCCTTCATTTTCGTTCGTTAAAAAAAAATCATTATTAACTTGCAAAGCCTTTCTTCTGCAAATTGAGGTCGTGAGATTCTAATATAAAAATACGTAAAAAAACGTTTGAGTGATTATTACACCCAAAAACAGCGAAAACAAATTGGTTCGATTAAAGAAGAAATCTTTTTCGTTGTGATCCAAAGATACAAACTTCAGTATCGTGAAAAAAAAACCATAACATTTTTTTTCTCCGTTGTGTATGTTCCTTTGTCGCGATTTTTTTTTGCTATTGATATCTTTATGAAGTGCACTAATAAGCAATAAATAAATGATCAACTGAACACTAACGTAAATGCCTTAGATTGTGATCAAAGGTTTGAAAAAGTCGTTCGGGAGGATTAGTCACTAAAGATCAGGCGATAGAAAAAACTCAATCTAGTCTAAATGACTACCAATTGCTTTTGAAAACTTCCAAGAGGAAAGTACGTACCCACAGACTAGAAAAAAAAATAAACACCTATGGTACAGGAAACCTCGATAAAAATGCTTTTTTCTCGAAAAGTAGACAAGATCGTAGAACGTACGTGGGGGTGATTCTTATAGGTATTGATACGAGGCATCTAGTTTTTCCTGTTGGACGTCACTTTTCGGGCTACCCTGTAGCCCGTATATATATATATATATATATATATATATATATATATATATATATATATATATATATATATATATATATATATAGACCCGTCTATGCGTACGTGTATGCGTATCACAGAATAATAATGATAATGAAATAACAACAAATACCAATAATAATAATAATAATAATCGCCGCTATCACCATTTATGTTGATTACTTTTATTATTATTTACATCGCGATGTGAATTATAGCATCAACTTCGCTTTCACCGCGGCCGGATCGATCGCGACACATCTCGCGATCGCGATCTCGCCCAACCATATAGTAACGTGAACGTGAGCGCGAGATCGAGACTCGATTCCAATAAATTGAATTAACGACAGAAGAAAGTAAAAAAAAAAATCGTGTGTCTGCCCGCCTCTGTGTATGGGTATATACAGGGTGTTAGGAAGGTCGATGCAAAGCCTTAAGGGGGTCATAGGTCAAATCGTTAGGAACTTATCTACCCTAGGTTACCTTAGTCCAAAGTCTAAGGATTTCGAGTTATCATGTAAGTATGATTTTGGAAAATTTCCCGAAATTAGGTACTAACTCGTTTACCTCTTATGATAATACTATTTTTCAAAAAATAGCATTAACATAAGAGGTATTTTTATTTTTTGACAAGTTTTTCCTTATTCAACACGTCCCGTTTAGTTAGTTGGGTGGATACAGATGATTGTATTGGTGTTTATCGATTGAATACACATTGAGCTAAGACGCAAATAAGTTTTTAGTTACCAATTATTGTCTGTTTGAACATTTCGAACGAGTTATTACCTAATTTTGGGAAATGTTACGAAAATCACACTTATCATGATAAGTCGAAATCCATAGACTTTGGACTAAGGTAACTTAGGTTAGAGATGTTCCTAACGATTGTGGTAGAATATCCATAAGTCGAATTTCCATAAACGAATATCCATAAGTACGAATATCCATTAGTCGAATATCGACAAGTCGAATATTCATATGTGAATATCCATAAATCGAATATCCATAAGTCGAAGATTCATAAGTACGAATATCCATAAGTGAGTATAGCGTGAAATAAGTGCCGGAAATGGCGAGAGGTAGAGAAAAAGTGAGTATAGAAGAACCCAAACAGACCCCAACAAACTCGATTATCTCTACCTCCCGCCATTTCTGGTACTCATTTCTACTCTATACTCACTTATGGATATTCGTACTTATGGATATCCGACTTATGGATATTCGACTTATGGATATTCGTACTTATGGATATTCGTACTTATGGATATTCGTACTTATGGATATTCTTACTTATGAATATTCGTTCTTATGGATATCCGTACTTATAGATATTCGTACTTATGGATATTCGTACTTATAGATATTCGACTTATGGATATTCGTCTTTGTGGATGTTCGACTTATGAATATTCGAATTGTGGATATTCGACTTATGGATATTCGTACTTGTGGATATTCGACTTATGAATATTCGACTTATGGATATTCATTTATGGATATTCGACGACAGTGATTCCTATTATGGATATTCGTACTTATGGATATTCGAATTATGGATATTCGACTTATGGATATTCGAATTATGGATATTCGACTTATGAATATTCGAATTGTGGATATTCGACTTATGGATATTCGTACTTGTGGATATTCGACTTATGAATATTCGACTTATGGATATTCATTTATGGATATTCGACGACAGTGATTCCTATTATGGATATTCGTACTTATGGATATTCGAATTATGGATATTCGACTTATGGATATTCGAATTATGGATATTCGACTTATGAATATTCGACTTGTGGATATTCGTACTTATGGATATTCGACTTATGGATATTCGACTTATCGATCTTCGAATTATGGATATTCGACTTATGAATATTCGAGTTATGGCTATTCATTTATGGATATTCGACGACAGTGATTCCTATTATGGATGTTCGTACTTATGGATATTCGACTTATGGATCTTCGAATTATGGATATTCGTACTTATGGATATTCGACTTATGGATATTCGTACTTATGGATATTCGACTTATGAATATTCCTCTCTATAGATATTCGACTTATGGATATTCGAATTATGAATATTCGACTTATGGCTATTCATTTATGGATATTCGACGACAGTGGTTCCTATTATGGATATTCGTACTTATGGGTATTCGACTCATGGATCTTCGAATTATGGATATTCGACTTATGGATATTCGTACTTATGGATATTCGACTTATGGATATTCATTTATGGATATTCGACGACAGTGGTTGCTAACGACGTGACCTATCACCCCCTTAAGGTGGTGCGTGTGCGTCCGCGCGTGCGCGTGTGTGTGTGGGTGGGTGGGTGTTAGTTGCGTGTGCGCGCGCGCATATATATATATATATATACACATACAATTCAAGTCTCGTTTTTGTTGCTTTCGTTTCAGCCAAAAGAAGTTACCGAACGACGTTTTTTTTTAAATGTTAAAACGTCAAAATTTACAATCGAAAACGCGTCATCGTTCTCCAACATATTGTCCATATGGAGAACTAGCGCGTAATTTCTCCGGTTCGGGAATCGTAAAATGTTTTCGAACCATTGACGCAGGAGGAGGGGAAGAAGGATGCAAAATCACGATACAGATTTCGCGTTCGAGCAGTGTTTATTCTCACGTGTTTATGTATAAATATATATGTGTATATATGGCATTCGGCGTGTATAAGCACACATATAGTGCTCTCAGGGTATGAAAGATTTCCGCGAACCACTTTTCTTCGGCGTTGCGCGCGCGCGCACACACACGCATACACACACTCTCGAAACTTGCCCATGCCAAGCTAGTAAAATCTAAAAATATCCGTACGAAGTAAGGCACGCACGCACAAACACGTACACGCACGTGCACAGAAGTGCCAAGCACTGCGCGTGATGACTTTTGAAACGAGAGAGGGAGAGAGAGAGAGCTGCGCGTAAAATTGGCGCTGTGCGCGAACTCGTACGAATCGGTAATGCGCCTTGTACTTTTGCCTCGTTCCAAACTCAAACTTACGATATATGCGCGCCTGTGTATATATAAATATATATATGTGTGTGTGTACATTGAGCATATACAAAGAATAAATATTAATTTTCATATATAGTTACTCAATTATTCATAGTTATGTCTGTTTGAAAATTCGCAATGAATTTTTGCAAACTCTAGATTGCGCGCGTGCATGCATGTAAAGAAATAATTATTCCGAAAATTGTAGATATACATAAATACATATTGACGTTTGAATGCGGTGAATTGTATGCTATTTATTACATTCCCGAATCATTTTCCTATTTTCATCATATATACAAAAATAGTAACTATATATATATACATACAGGGTGTCCCAGAACTCAACGTTAAGCCGACACGGGGTGACAGGATTGATTGTAACCATCATGAGAAAAATCAGAAAAAAAATAAATCACAAAAAAAAAGCAAAAAAAAATAAAGCAGGGCCTTTCAAAGTAGACAAATTTTGAAAATTTTAAATTCATAGTTTAACAAATAGTCTTAATTCTAGGAAACTTGGGATTGTTTGGGTTTATTTGGGTTTGTTTCACAATAACCAAAAAATGGTTACAGTTTGACCAAATTTTTAGGTTTTTCTTAAATGCCCATAATTTTCAAACTGCATGGGATAGATTTTTTTTCTGATTTTTCTCATGATGGTTACAATCAATCCTGTCACCCCGTGTCGGCTTAACGTTGAGTTCTGGGACACCCTGTATATATATATATATATATATATATATATATATCGTAATATAGTTTGAAAAGGAAGTGATAAAAAGTACAAAATAATATACCGTATTAGAGCACTCAATATATGTTTATTTATAATTTGAGAAACATTTCTTTTCCATTCCAGGAATAGGTAATTCTTCCTGAAATAGTAAATATTAATAAATATATATCTGAGTTTGAATCTGGTAAATCATGAGTTATTTTTCTTTATTTCCGACTCATCATATATACAGAGTGGCGCATGTACCGACACAATTTTTTGGGGGATCGGGGGGGTCATTTGCTATTTTTTTCACCCTTAGACCCTATGCCCTATGTGTCACGGTAATTGAGATATGATTTTTTATTGTTTTATTTTCAACCCTTAGGCCCAACCCAACACCGGGGTGGTTTGCACCCCACGACGTTCGCAATTTTAATTTTCATTTTTTTTTTCGCAATTAAATTTTTTTTAACGTACTCAAATCAAATTTTTGGCTATATAACCTTCACTACTTTGAAAAAGAAGCTTTCAAAAAGTCCGAAAAAAAATGAAAGTAAAAATATTAAACCTCCAAAATTTTCCATTTTGTTTATGTTTAAGATAAATAAATACGCACCGAAGTTTTATTGGGGTAAATTCCGCACGATTTATATAATTTCCGACTAATTTTACTATTTTTATATGTATGAAAATAATTAAATCCTATAAAAAGAAAGTAAGAAAATGTACAAAATATTATGATGGATTTAGACATCTAACATATGTTTGGTAATAATCTTGGAAAAATTTCTTTTCTGCTCCATGAACAAATAATTATTTCTAAAATTCTAAATATAAATAACTATCTATCGAAGTTTGAATGGGATAAATTGCGTGCTATGTGTTCAATTTCCGACTCATTTTACTATTTTGTAATATAGGGGAGACCCGGGCACAGCGAACAGCCCAGGCAAAGCGAATACCCCCACCCGCAAACGCTGCGCGTAGTGTGGAGTATTCGCTTTGCCTGGGCTGTTCGCTGTGTCCGAGTCTCCCCAATACAAATAGTAAAATATTGTTCAAAAAAAAAAAAGAATTAAAAAATTGTACAAAATAAAATATTCTATTTGAACTTATATGTTTATTGATAATTTTGGAAACATATCTTTTTTACTCCAAGAATAAATAACTGTACATGAAATAAAAAAAAATAACTACACATCGAAGTTTAAATGCGATAAATTATGCTCTACTTATTCACTTCCGAGCCATTTTACTCTATATAGGCAACAATAGGAAAATTCCCAGTCACATCTCGTACTTCAACATTCACTATATGTTTGTTCATAATTTTAGAAACTTTTAGCCATTTTCTTTTTCTTCACAGGTTGTGTGTATTCGTGTATATAAACGCGAAACAGACACACGCGCACGCGCGGCATAAAAAGGTTTCCAAAATCGCAAAAACAAATAAAAATATTCATAGCATGTTTAAAGCCCGTATATTATTTTCATGTTTTTTTTTTCTTACTTTCGACTCATTAGTATCTGTATAAATATGTACGAACGAGTTGAAAATAAATATACGGTATAACGATTAAAATAATAATAACAATAATAATAATAAATGGGTTAGTGCGTGCAATGGACGCGAGTCCATGGGAAAATACTTCACGGTGGACTTTGGTACAGACGGGGCTTGCGGCACGAAGACAGAATAAAACCAAAGTATCCGAAGCCTTTCGACCTTTTTTTGTTTTGCCAAACGCAAGGCAAAAGTCTTTACAGCCTCGCTTTTGTACCACCAGGCAGTAGCAAAATTGTCTCTCCCTCGCTCCATCTCTTTCCCTCTTTATCTCTCTCGCTGGCTTTTTCGCCTGTAGCAGCATGGCACATTTTGCGTGCGATGCTGAAAACTTGGGGCAAGCAAAAGGAGAATATCGTTTGCTTTATTTTTTTTTTTCGTTTTTTTTTTTTTTTTTATTTCGTACTGTTCGCAACTGGAAATTCGCGTTACAATTCTTCTTTCTCCTGTTCTTGTCTGTGCGGGGCGTACTATAACGTGTACGTAATACGGGCGCTTTACGACTTTGGGTCTCGCCCGCGTACACGCACACACGAATAGTATGTATATACATACATACAGCCGCGCGCGCACACACACAGAAAAGCCGCAGGCTAATGTTGCCCTGGTTTCTTGCAAAGTGGACCGTTTCTCTGCTCCGCGCACTTTTCATCATTTCCACGTATTGCACATTTAAAACAATTTCTTTTCGTTTGTATTCAATTTTTTTATCTTTTTTTCCCATCCTTTTTCATTCGCCATCACACATAGATAAACGTACGTGCATATGTGAAAATAATAAGATACTATAAAAAGAAAGTTAAAAAAATGTACAAAATATTACACTGGATTTCAATTCGAATATATGTCTATTAATAATATTTGGAACATTTATTTTCTACTTCACGAATTAATGAATTACTCGTACAATTGTGAATATTCGAAAGTTATTCTCCGTGTTATTTTGAATCTTCATATTTGATTGTTGCTTGGGTTATCGAGCAATAATAATATAATATACGATGAGATTGAAGATTGCATCGTTTGAATGCCATGGAAATTAATTAATTAATTTCTCGGATCTATAATTTAAATCGACGATTTTTATTTCAGTTACGAAAATGGGCAAATAAAAATGCGAAAAATAATGTTTGTTGCGATTCTCTTTTGACGAGGTTGACGTGTCCATCGTTGGAAAGCAACGAAAATTATTCTGTTTTCGTTTTCGCAAATTTCCTTTGGCAGATGTGAGCTAGGTAATTCGTGCAAACCTTTTTCAGGATTCTCATTCAGCGGTCTACGATAAATCGAAAGAATATGATTTTGAATAATGATGAAAATAGGAAATGGAAAAGAATTTTCGTTGCCTTCCAACGATGCAAACATCAATATATATATATATATATATATATATATATATATATATATATATATATATATATATGTATATATATATATATTCAATTCCTTGCATCATTCTTTTTCCACCAATTCTCTTTCTCTTTCTCTCTCTAACCTCTCACTTAGCTATCTTTAACGGTGATAATAAAAAGAATAACAATTATAGTAATCGGTATTAGCCGTTATGAAAGTGATAATGATGAGATATAATTATAAAAATATAGTATAATCATACAATAGTAATAATGCATCAAGATTTGTCCTTCCAACCCGAATGATTTTTTGTCGAAATACCTTATTGTTTTAAATCCGAACAAAGTGGAATTTTTTTAATTTTTTTAAATTCGAATTCAAAAAAAAATAAAAATTTTGAAAGCCTTTTTAAAATTATATATATATATATATATATATATATATATATATATATATATATATATATATATATATATATATATATATATATATATATATATATATATATTGATGTTTGCATCGTTCGAAGGCAACAGAAATTTCTCTTTAATCTCCTATTTTTATTATTATTCACAATAATATTTTGTAGATTTGTCCATATATATATATATATATATATATATATATATATATATATATATATATATATATATATATAATAATGGCAACAATGCATCAAGATTTGCGCAAAAACCCGAATGATTTTTTGTCAAAATACATTATTTTTTTAAACCCAAACATAGTCGAATTTTAAAAAGCCTGGAAAAGGATTAAAGTTATATATATATATATATATATATATATATATAACTTTAATCCTTTTCCAGGCTTTTTAAAATTCGACTATGTTTGGGTTTAAAAAAATAATGTATTTTGACAAAAAATCATTCGGGTTTTTGGGCAAATCTTGATGCATTGTTGCCATTATTACTATTGTAGTATTATACTATATCTTTATTATTATATCACATCATTATCACTTTCATAAGCGCTAATACTGATTACTATAATTGTTGTTCTTTTTATTATCACCGTTAAAGATAGCTAAGTGAGAGGTTAGAGAGAGAAAGAGAATTGGTGGAAAAAGAATGATGCAAGGAATTGACGATAGAAGTGGCAAGAAAAGCGAGGAACGACGGTGAATTCAGAGATCGTTGAGAATTCTTCTCGCCTCCGATATTGCTGAGAGATATCTCACGATCCGTGAGATCCGAGCGCTGTGTACTGTAAGAGCTCTCATCATCTCTATCTCACTTCATTTTCTCTGTATCTCGGCAGTATCGGAAAGTTTGAGAGACCGATAGGAGCCGGCTCTCTCTCTCTCGCTCTCTCTCTCTCTCTCTCTCTCTCTCCCTCTCTCTCTCTCTCTCTCCGCCTTCTTCCATCAATCGGGCAATGGTCGAGGGAATCTCTCCTCGGATTAGTCTTGCCTGCAGGCATTTTCCGTATCAATTTCTTCTCGTTGGAAGAATCTTCTATTCGAATAATCGAACGACTCCGTCTCTCTCCCTCTCTTATCCCCCCCTCTCTCTCTCTCTTTCTCTCTCTCTCTCTCGCCGGGACGCCGTCGTCGCAACATAAATACAACAATCGTCGCGTTACATCTCCCTTCGATCCTCGCTCGTTGTTGTGGTTACGTTTGTACTCTTTGCCTAAATGGAATTCCTGCGGTATATTATTATAGCTTCGCCACTGCCGTCTCGACGTTACCGGGCATTTTTGCGAGGCCGCGCGTGCAAACGACCCTAAAAGTTACGTCGTGTACAGACGCGTGAGAAGTCGAGGGTACAGAATACAATTATGGAGGTTGGAATGCAACGAAAGTTAATATTCGTATTTTTATGCTCTCTTTTTTTCATTACGACAGCACATTTTTTTCTTTTGCAAGTATTTCAATTGCACAGCTCCCAATGAGCTTCTTGAAAAATGGTCAAGGGAGTCGGGTAGCTCGAATCTGCTGAAAGAAATTCGAGAAAGTGAAGAAAATTAATTTTCATTGCACTTCAACGATGCAAACTTCGATAGCCGCCTCGACATTGGCCTCGCGAGGCAGCCTCGCGAGGCGTGCTCGGTCAGTCTGGACGCGGATAACTTCATTGTGCAGAGCGCTGCTCGTACTTCGCGGTGACCACTGCTGCTCGGAAACAAATCGTCCGAAATGAAAAATAAAAATCAAACCCATTTACTTTTTGCATGAAATTATCTAGTGCTTGGATGAAGCTTTTGACAAAATATTGTTTTTTTAAAGGGTGGCCGCAGTCCAAAGTAAACGTATCGATTTTCGGTGAAAAAAACCCTCCATTTACGATGATAAATAAACCTATGTATCGAAAAAAAATTCTTCGTTCAAGCACTGCTTTTTGATGTGTCAAAAAAGTCTGTAAAATTTAAAGTTGCTCGGTGCAGTGATTTTCGATGCTGTTAAAGTTAGCATCGTTGGAATGCAACGGAAATTTTCTTTTATATCCCTTATCTTAATTTTTATTGTTATACAAATTTTTCGACAGAGCTTGGCTATAGGTCTCTAATGAGGATGTTGAAAAAAGTTTTTCGTAGCTTTAATCGGGCAAAAAAATTGCATCGGCAAAAAATAAATATTTGGTTGCATTCCAACCATGCAAACTTCCACATCGTAATTTTTTAGGTATCGTGTTCGCCAATTTTGAAATTCATTTTTGGAACAAACGCGTTTAAAGTTCGCCGGTTATGCGGACCTATGAACGACCATATAACTACCTCAATTTTGAACAAATCGAACCACGCTATTCAGAGAATATTTTTGAAATTATATATTCTGAGAATCCGTCGAAAATCAAAAATTGATATTTTCGAAAATTTTAACTACCCTGTTATAATTTATTTTCCTTGAATTTTTTTCAATTTGAATTTTTGTTTGTTTGCTAAAAGAAAATGAACACGGAGTCTCGCTTGGAAAATCGATAATATGATTTGATAACTTTCGTTTTCTGTGGAGAAAGAGAAAAGATCCGATAATATTAGGTGTAGTAAAAAGAGATCCATAATTTTTGCATGAAACTGAAGGCAAAGATAATAGATTTCTTTTTCCCACACGGAAATAAAATATATGTAAAAATATATTTTTCGATATATTAAAAATGGATGTAAAATATATTTCAGATATATTAACCAACTTAGATATAGATTAGATATATGCAAGATATACGGGAATTGCATTAAAAATATATTCGCGATATCAAACTTTTGGATCAAAATAGATCTTCGGAATGTGTATAAAAACTATATGTTGGATAGGCGGTTACATATATTCAAACTATATTGAAAATATACTTACAATGTACTCAAATTACCTCCAAAATATACTACAAATGTATTTAAAATATATTCAAATTGTAATTGAAATATACTTTAAATGTATTTAAACTACATCTAAAATATACACAATAT
Organism: Ophion obscuratus; assembly: GCA_964007375.1. Lineage (NCBI taxonomy): Eukaryota > Metazoa > Arthropoda > Insecta > Hymenoptera > Ichneumonidae > Ophion > Ophion obscuratus. The sequence goes on along the minus strand of OZ023312.1, from coordinate 15,690,629 downwards.
ATGTTCATACTCCGTTTAAAATATACTTGAAATATGTTCATACTATATTTCAAATATTATTGAAATATATTCAACGTGCATTTAAGGTATACTTGAAATATATTTAAACTATACTTGAATTATTCTTTAAAAAACTGTTATGACGTTATTTACATCATTGCACCCTTTTACGATATTTTTCGTTGTCATTAATTACGATTATGGTGTCTTAATCTTATCTTATCTTATCTTAATCTATCTTAAATATTGACATATTTAAGATGTATCTTAAATAGATTTATACTTATATATCGCATAGGTTTTACACTTATCCAAAAATATAATAGGCATATCCAACTTTTGCAACCAATTATATTTAATACATGTTTTATATATTTTTCGATATACTTTTTATATATTTTATTTTCGTGTGGGTTAACTACACCTAATGTAATATAAAAAGAGAACGATTCGATCGTTTTCGTTTGTATTGAAGAAAAAAAAATCATTCGACATTATAATATAAAAAGAGAAAGATTCGACAATTTTCGTTTATATCGAAGGAAAAAACAAATCGCGCGTGCGCAACTATACAGTGCCATTTATCACTCAGCGTCGAAATTTGAACGCGAATATCTCGGTCAATTTTCGTCGCACGGTATTGTTGCAAAAAGCATATCGCTCGCAATAACACACCCTATATGCTAACCAAGGGAGCCCCAATAGTTATGAATGCCCCTGTATACATACGTATAAGGATAATTCGTCCTTTCGAAAGTCAATTACCAATTATCATTATTCCACGCTTTCTCCATCTGCATTGCATTTATGTCCATATGAATTTCTCATTCGCATTATTATTATCATTATAATTATCAGCATTATAGAGCTTCGTCATTATCCGGGCTGCGATAAAATTCCATCGAAAGGAAGGCATTGTTGGTTTTTTTTTCCAGCGACGAGACATCAGACACAAAGTCATGCGCGTTGTGCGGGAGAGGGGAGGGGCGCACGAGAGAGCGAGAGAGAGAGAGAGAAAGAGCGCTAAACGTCACGACTCGTTTCTCTTGGTGCACCCAATTAACGGGTCGGGTAATACGGCATTGTAATTGCCATCACGCGCGAGAGTCGCAGCACTTGCTGCACTCACTTTGACTCTCTCTCTCTCTCTCTCTCTTCCCCTCTCTCTCTCTCTCTCTCTCTCGCTTACTCTCTCCTCGCAATTCCTCAGAGTAAATTCCACAGCTTCAATGTATACGGGACATTTCACGAGCCCGTACAGGACCTCCCGATCTCGTCGCTCATTGTTCCCTTCGTTACTCAAGATCGAAAGGGGTACCGACATATTGGTATTTCAACGAAAAAAAAAAATCTTTGCACATTTTTGTCGCGAAACACCTTTCGAGGTGGAAAATTGGAACGGCGCTAGAGGCACGATAAACTTTCCATATTTAAAAAAATCCAACGAGATAACGATTGAAAAAAAATGATTATTCATAAATGATTGAAAATGTGGAAAAAATAAAAAAATGCCATTTTGAGGAAAAATATTAGTACACGTAAGTAACTAACGAATTAGTGTGTTAAACATTTAAAAACATCGCAAAGAAGAGAGAGGTAAGGAGAGAAAGAGAGGGGGGAGGAGAAACCACTAAAAGGAGAAAAAGAAATTTAAGTTCGAGCATAAGAGTCTTTATGAATCATGAGTATGTGTATATGACTTGTAATAATAATAAATACAATAACAGTATTAACGATAATAAACAGTAATAGTAACAATAAATAAGAAATTCCAATCTCTTTGAAAAGTCGCGACAGTCGAAAATTCACAAGCAAGTTTACGTGTAATGAGAACAATAACGGTAATTGCAATAATAAACAGTAACGGTAACACTAATAAATAAAAAATTCAAAATCTTTTGCACATTCGTGACAGTCGAAAATTCACGAATGAATTCACATGCAATAGAAACAATAATAGGAACAATTATTCACGTGTAATGGCAACAATAATCATAATAGCGATAATACACAGTAATAGTAACAATAATCAATGAGAAATTCAAATCCCTTGGGAAAGTCGCGATAGTCGATATTCACAGGTGAATTTACGCCTAATGAAAAATAATTATAATCACGATAACGGTAGTGAGAACAATAAATAGTAATAGTAACAAGGACGAATGAAGGATTCAAAACCCTCTAAAAAATTCGCGACACTCGATACAAACAATAATGAGAACATAACAGTCATAACAATAATGAATGAGAAATTGAAAAGACGAATTTTGGAAAAGATGTTGAAATTTGCATCGTTGGAATGCAACGAAAATCAATTCTTATTAATTGGTCCATTTTTGTGGGTGATGTGGGCTGTGAAAAGCACGCGACCGTTTTTACGTATTCTTATAAGACATTCTGGACCTCAAATGGAAAAAAAACATTTTCCATAATTATAAAAATTAAATTAAGGGGTACGGCCACTGTAAATTTTTTGAAAAATCGATTTTTTTTTATTGGCTTAAAAAATAGTTTAAACCCTCTAGAATAAGAAAAAAAAGGTCCTGTGCGACCCAAACAAACCCAAACAAACCCAAACAAACTATTCGCAAAACTTTAAACGCGTTTTTCTCGAAACATGGTTTTTCAAAATGGCACGCAGCATAACTCGAACAATTTTCATTTTTTTTACTTGAAATTTTAACCAGATGTGAACATTTACATTATCTTGAGAATGTCGATCGGAATTTTCAAGAACTTTATTTATTGATTTTTTATTAACAAAAAACTTGCCGTTTTTTTCGTCAAAAATCAATTTTTTTTTCAAACGCACGCCAAATCCACAAAAATTGATACTTTTTAAAATCCGATCGACATTCTCTAGCTATAGCCCTCTAGATTAATGGTTTTTTTTTTGTTCTAGATTCAAAAGTGCACCAGTGGTGCTGCGTGCCGCGGAGCCCTGGAAGCAAAACATGTCCCGGGAAGATAGCTGTGGAACCGCCATTTTGTTTTTTTTTTACTGTAAAAAAATTTTATAATAAAGTTTAATGTATGCCCGATAACACCATTAAAAGTTGTTTTTCAAATACCTTCAATTTCGGGAGCAAAAAATTAGTGAAAAAACCTTTTTTTTTGGGCCGTTACAGTGGCCTTACCCCTTAAATGAAAAATGAATTTCACCCGTAGTAACCACACTTCGATTGAGCATACGTACAAACCACACTAGCGCGATTTGGGATCTTGCCTTTTCAAAGAACTATTACTTTCGTATAAATAATCCAAAAGTGTACGATAACCAGTGTTTCTTAAGGTAAACATTTACCCGCAATACAATGGTTTCGAACGCGAAAAATAATATTTATTTGGTGAAATTGCGTGAAAATCAAAATAAGAATTCTAAGAGAGCCACGAACAAAAAATTTTAGGTGGTGCCAATTTGCACCTGTGTGGTAACTATGGGTTGAAAAAAAAAACGTTAGATTCCAACGATGCAAACGTCAAGATTATTTGGAAAGTCGCGACAGTCTAATATTGACGGGTGAATTCGCGTTTAATACAAACAATAATAAAAACAATAATAGTAATAACAATAAAAAAACAGTAATTCTAAGAGTACATTTTTTTTATTCATATCCGTTCAGAAAGTCGCGACAGTCGACAATTCACAGGTACATTTTAATACGTGAAGTTTAATAAGAACAATAATAAGCACAATAACAGTAATAACAATAAACGACAGAAATAGTAACAATGATAAATAAAAAAAATTCAAACCGCTTCGGAAAGTCGCGACAGTCGAAAATTTACAGGTAAATTTTAATACTTCAAGTATAATAAGAATAATAATAAGCACAATAACAGTAAAAACAATAATAAACAAAGTAAAAATGATAAAGAAAAAATCTCAAATCCCTTCGGAAAGTCGCGACAGTCGAAAACTCACATTCTATCCCCCACGTGGAGGAGAGAATATAAAAAAAATCTCAAACAATCGCTCGAGTATTTGGTTTGCGTGAAAAAATTGGCAATGCGATCGGAATCGTTAAGGATTATTGATTTCGCATTGAACGCCCCGTGTGAATTTTACGTGTGTATAAATAAAAAAAAATTCAAACCCCTTCGGAAAGTCGCGACAGTCGAAAATTTGCAGGTAAATTTTAATACGTGAAGGATAATAAGAATAATAATAAGCACAATAACAGTAAAAACAATAATAAACAAAGTAAAAATGATAAAGAAAAAATCTCAAATCCCTTCGGAAAGTCGCGACAGTCGAAAATTCACATTCTACCCCCACGTGGAGGAGAGAATGTAAAAAAATCTCAAATAATCGCTCGAGTATTTGGTTTGAGTGAAAAAATCGGCAATGCGATCGGAATCGTTAAGGATTATTGATTTCGCATTGAACGCCCCGTGTGAATTTTACGTGCGTACTATAAATATGTATATATATATATATATATATATATATATATATATATATATATATATATACTAAGAGCCCTGCAATGTCCCTGCCTCAGCCCACCGCCAATGCGGCCTTCTAATTATTCACTTTCACCATTGCCCGAGGCATCGCAGCATTGCCCCCCTCCGCGGCCACACGCCCCGCCAGTCTCGCTCGCCCTTCTCCTCAGCCCTACACTCTTTCATCTCGACTGGCCCGATCCCGTGCATCGCGAGCCTTTCCTCCACGGCTCTTATCGCCTGTCCGTCCCATCTCTCTCCATCTCGCCTCACTCTTGCCTCACTCGGACGCTCGCTCTTTCGTCGCGGTCTCATTCTCACTGAGCGCAACGTCGTTGTCGCGGTGTCGTCGTGCGTCGACTCGCGGCCGCGACCGAGATTTACGAAAAGTCATCGCATCGGGTCTTACGGCTGACAATGAGCGAGATAAAGAGAGAGAGAGAGAGAGAGAGAGAGAGAGAGAGAGAGAGAGAGAGAGAGAGAGAGAGAGAGGCAGAAAGAGAGAGAGGCAGAGAAAGAGAGAGAGAGACATGATGAGTATGATTGAAGTTTGCTTGAAGTTTGCATCATTGGAATGCAATGAAATTAATTTTTTTTTTTTCATTTCTTTGATTTCTTTTGGCAGATTTTGCCTACGAAAATCCTTCAACCATTTTCATCTATTTAGGTATTTATTTAGGGACTTACAATATGAATCTATTAAAAAAAAAAAGATCGCCTATAATAATAAGAATGTGAAAAATAAAACGTGAAAAAGAACTTTCGTTGCGTTTCAACGATTGGAACTTCAACATTATTGATAAGAGTTGAATCCTCAAGATAAAATTGTCGAGTGACATTTTTCTCCGCAAACGACAGGACGGGGCCGGCTTGAAATTCCGAACCTCGAATGATCAGAACGCTCAAAACTCCGAAAGAATATTACCCCGAAAGATCAAACTCCGAAAATCTCAACACCGTCAAAATAATTCGGCGATGGAAATTTTAAAAGTTTGAAAATTTGCAATAAATCGACGCATTGTTTCAAAAAAATTTATTTATCTAGAAGTGTTTTTGCCCGGAATTTTAACTCGGCCGGGTCAAGATCATGCCAGCGAATGTCTACACAGTTGACTGTAAATGATGTAAAACGTATAACATTGTCTAGACAAATTTGAAAATTAACGTAAAATCACTTCTTAATAAATAAATAAATAATTTAAATAATTCGTCGATTTATGGAAAATTTTGGCACTTTTAAAACTTCCATAGCCGAGCTATTTTGACGGTGTTCAGATTTTCGGAGTATTGGTCTTTCGGGTAAAATTATTTCGGAGTTTTGTGATCTTTCGGGGTAGAAAATTCTTTCGGAGTTTTGTAGTCCAGTCGAGATAGGTCTAAAATTCGATTAACCTGGAATTAATTCCGGGCTTCGATTTTCTTTTTTTATACTTAGAGGGGGATTGTTGGTAGTGTAAATCTCAATTTTCGGAAAAATCCTCCTGGTGCGGTTGCCGCCATCTTGATTTGAAGAAGGATTTTTTTTTGTTTTTTGAATAACTCGCTTAATTTCAACCTTAGAGTGAAAATGATCATATCAAAAGTTGTGGGAAATGTAATTCCCCACAAGTTTGGTGATTATAGTTTTTACCCTAGGATCGATATTTATAGAGATACACTGCAAATGGGGGTAAAAGGTTCACCCCTAAATTAAATATAAGTCCGAAAATATTGATCCTAGAGTAAAAATGGTACTGACCAAAGTTGAAGAAAATAAAATTTCCTACCCGATTACTCCTTACCTTTCTTACGATAAATTTGATAATAAACTAAATAACTGAACATAAAAAAAAAGTTCACCCCTAAATTAAGTCTAAGTCCGAAAATATTGATCCGAGGGTAAAAAATGCTAATAACCAAAGTTGAAGGAAAGAAAATTTCCTATGTGATTGTTTATTACCATTTTTACAATAAACTTGATAATAAACGAGATAAGTTTAAAAAAAAACGTTTTTTACCCTTTTTAGCAGTCTAACTCTATAAATATCGATCCTAGGGTAAAAATTATAATCACCAAACTTGTGGAGAATTACATTTTTCACAACTTTGAATACAATCATTTTCACTCTAAGGTTGAAAATAAGCGAGGTCGTCACCTCTTGATAACACAATAATGATGAAAATAAACAATGAGATGGAAACAATTATTATTCTAAAATTACGTATCAATAGATGCACATATATATACAGGATACACATACGTGCGTATGCACACACACACACACACACACACACACACACACACACACACACACACACATTTATATATATATATATATATATATATATATATATAGACACATATTGGTACTGAATCAGGAACCGCTTTCTACTCTCTCGTTCGTTACTCAAACGATCCAACGACAAGATCCACTGTCTTCGACCGTGCAAAAGCGCGATCCATAATCTTTCTTCCACGTGTGTGTGTGTGTATATATATCTTGGGATATGGATCTTGCTTGCGTCCAGAGGAAAATTGCCACAGGAGCAATACATACCTATGTATACATGTTGCTCTCGTGGTAATTTTCCTCTAGACGCAAGATCGCCAGGTGCATCATGGAAATATCCACAAAACGTATTATTTATCCTCGCTCTGTGTCCTTCACGCGAGAGCTGTATACGCTATCCGTTTTAGATCTCCATATATTATATATATATATATATATATATATATGTGTAATTTATCGGAAGCGCGTATACAATATGTATCTGTATCGCGATATATTTCACGCCATAGTGTTTGGGAATTGCAATATTAGTTCCTATCACACTTGATACAAATTTATGATCATATACACAGGGTGTCCTATGATGAATGGATAATCCTGGAAGTGACGACAACTGTCGATAGGTCAGATCATATCCTACTATATGCTGGAATTTAAGTTTAATAAAAGTCCCACGGTTTTCGAGATAAAAATTGTCTGCTTTTACTTTTATCGCATGCCATTTCTACAAATAATATCTTTTTTGACCGGGTTTAAAAAAATACTCTTGCTTATTTGTTTTATCTAGAAAAGTGTTCTTTTTAACCTTAGATGTTGAGGAAACTTTATGAAATAAGATCTTATGCAGAATTTTCATACAAACCGATTCGAACATCTGACTGTGACAGCCCGCGGTATAAAAAAAAGTACTACGCATATCTCATGCGCAATTACTTTAAAAAGTTGCTTAGTTATTGTCCATTAATATCATTTCTAGTAATGGCATGCGAAAAACGAAAATCAGATGAAGTCTTTAAAAAAATAATATAAAGCCAAAAATCTCGAAAACCATGGGTCTTTTACTGTACTGAAATTCCAGCGTATAGTTGGGCATCGTCTGAACGATCGACAGTTGCAGGGTTATCCACTCCCTGTACACATTGTAATCACCTGAAAAAAAAAACTCCAAGAGAATTATTCGAGAATAAGAGGTGGTGCGCTTTTGGACCGGGATTCGAACCCGGGACTTTTCGGTTGCTGGGCGACTGCTCTGACCACTAAGCTACGCCAGCCCGCTGACCTCACCTTTCTCGGATAGTTCCGATACTCGTAATAATATATTACAACGTTAAAATTTATATATTGTAACGTTGTAATATACCAGGTGTGTAAGTATGAAACCGGAATTTGCCCATAGGTGGCGCTAGATGTCGATGCAGTTACCGACACATCACGTCAGCGGTGTCTTGTTATTGTATTGATATCCGACAAAGATTTCCAACTCACAATAACACGAGTTTCATTCAGTAGCACTAGTTTATTAGAGATAAACATGTCGAGTTTTGTGCCAACAAATTACGATTAGCCGCCAGCACTACTTTTCTGTTTTCATCTGAAGAAAACCGCAGCCGAATCGCATCGAATGCTTGTGGAGGCGTTTGGTGAGCATGCTCTCGGTAAAACACAGTGTTTCGAGTGGTTCAAACGGTTCAAAAGTGGCAATTTTGACGTGAGAAACGAAGAACGTGGAAGACCACCGAAAAAGTTTGAAGACGCTGACCTGCAAGCCTTGTTAGACGAAGACGACGCTCAAACACAACAACAACTGGCGGATGTACCTAAGGTAATGATATGATACTTTGTATCATATCATTACAATAAACGTGTTTTTTCTGTACAAAAATTCCGGTTTCATACTTACACACCTGGTATATATATATATATATATATATTGTAACGTTGTATTACGAATATCGGAACTATCCGAGAAAGGTGAGGTAAGCGGGCTGGCGTAGCTTAGTGGTCAGAGCAGTCGCCCAGCAATCGAAAAGTCCCGGGTTCGAATCCCGGCCCAGAAGCGCACCACCTCTTTTTCTCCCATAGATGTCTTGGAGTTTTTAAAATATTTTTAATAATTATACATACATATACATATACATATACATATATATATATATATATATATATATATATATATATATATATACATATATATATATATATATATATATATATATATATATATATATATATTATATATATATATAGACACACACACACACACACAGGGTGTTAGGAAGATCGACGCTAAGCCTTAAGGGGGTGAAAGGTCACCTCGTTAGGAACATATCTAACCTAGGTTACCTTAGTCCAAAGTCTAAGAATTTTCAGTTATCATAGTAAGTATGATTTTTGGAAAATTTCCCAAAATTATGTACTAACTCGTTCATAATGTTCAACCACACAATAATCGGCAATCAAAAACTTATTTACGTCTTAGCTTAATGTGCATTCAATCGACAAACACCAATACAATCATCTGTATCCACACAACTAACTGAATAGGACGTGTTGAATAACTAAAAACTTGTTAAAACATTAAAATACCTCTTATGTTAATGCCATTTTTTTAAAATAGCATTCACATAAGCGCCAAACGAGTTAGTACCTAGTTTTGAGAAATTTCCCAAAAATCATACTTATCATGATAATTCGAAATCCTTAGACTTTGGACTAAGGTAACCTAGGTTAGATATTTTTCTAGCGAGGTGACCGATCCCCTTAAAGCTTTGCATCGACCTTCCCAACACCCTGTATATAAGCGCGAACAAGGCGTCTGTATCAAAATACAAGTTGCATCCAATCTCCAATTAATTTTCCGCTGACAGGCTTTTAATTTCTTATTATTTTTTTTTATTACTGCTGTTGATGTTATTTTCTCACAATTTCTTTCTGTTTTCGCGTCTTCTTTTTTTCTTTTCACCGACGGCAAATCGTCGAATCGTAATTTTACGATTGTACGCGAGATCCTCAATTTCACCGGCGATGAGGTGCCTACTTGCGCGACGATGCAGCCCCATCATCGCTAATTGCAATTAAATGCCGTGTATCTATATATTGCTAATTGCTGCTTATCGTAATTAAATGGAGAGAGTGAGTGAGAGAGAGAGAGAGAGAGGACAAAAGAGATAAATCTGTGGATCAACGACCGCGATTTATTCGTCTCGAATAAACGTGATTTTTCGTGAGTTATTTTCACTTGAGGTAAATTTTTACAAAAATTTAATCGATATGAATGTATTGTAGTTATTATTGTATATTATGAATTGCTGTTAGGAATTTCTGACACGTTCGAGTGCCATGAACAAGCAATTTCTCTTCTCTTTCTTATAAATCATATTTAATAAGGCACACAGACACACACATATGTATATGCCTATACACATACCGATGTACAGGGTGGTCCAAAAAGTGACGTCCAAAAGGAGAATCTAGATGCCTCGTATTATTGAGTATAGACACGCCTAGCCGAATCACCCCCATGTATGTTCTACGATCTGCTTTAGTTTTTGAGGAAAAAGCTTCTTTTCATTTTTGAATTTTTTGTAGATTAACCCTTACTTGTGACACTTCTGTAGGATCACGTAATTGCCACACTGGGGTTGATTTGCACCCCAGCAACAAAAATTATTATAAAAAATAAACTATCGAATGTTTTGCCAATGTTGTCAGATCATCTACGGAGTTCACTTTAATAGGCCATGTAGGCTATTCAGCCAAAACTGAAAATTAACCCTTAATTGCCACACTTCTGTAGAATACACATCAATACATTTTCGCATGGGAAAAAAGTGGGTGGGCTGTTTCGCACCCCACAGTGGCAAGTGAGGGTTAAGGAGAGATGTACACCTAGATGGTCGAGGTCGAGGATTTAGAAGCTATGAACATTCCGTCGACCGTAGAAGACCTACACTATGGGCCTGGTATCGATGATTCCATGTAAGTTGACAAATTTCATGATTTATTCATTCCCAATTTTTCAAACGCGTTTTTCTCAAAACCACGTTTTTCAAATCGGTACCCAAAATTTCTCGAAAACCAATGAACCGATTGCCTTGAGGTTTTTTGTGGTTATTCTATACACCATTATCTAGTACTTGTCATAGGATTTTTCTTTTCCGTTACTTCGTTTTTGTTTTATAGGCAAAATAATAACTAATTTTTGGCCCAAAAATCACTGCTTATGTTCAAACGTCCGCCATTTTGTCATAAATCGATATTTTCAAAATCGACTATGACAAGTACTAGATTATAGTATCTAATTAAAGGGGTTATCCCCACTTGTGATTTTGAAAATATCGATTTTTTTTTATTGCATTTGTTTGAAGTATAAGTATCTGAGAATATGTCCTGAAAATCTCAAGTCGATCCGAACAAAATTGTCTGAGATATGAGCGTTGAAAGAGAAGAATCCGTTGTGTGAATGACCGGAAATTGAAACTTTAAACGCGTTTTTCTCAAAATGGCATTTCTGAAGTCGGTGACCAAGATTACTCGAACACTAATGAACCGATCTTCTTGAAATTTTGCAGGCTTATTTAATACATAAAAATGTAGTCTTTAATCGTTCGATTTTTTTTTTCGAAAAAAATGGCCGTTTCATAGCCAAAAAACGGCCGTTTTTTTCGTTAAAATCGAACCATTAACTTTGACTGTCCGCCATTTCGTGAAAAATGAATATTTTTTAAAATCCTTCGATTAAAGACTAGTTTATACTTATATTTGACTAAATCCATCCGCATTTTTTTTTTTCAGATGATCCACTTCGCCGCAATGTTGGTCACCGCAAACCGTGTATATAAAAACATTATTTCATTGACGGCCATTTGCCACTAAACAATGTAATATTTTTCAATAAAAAAATTACTGAAAGTTCTTCAAGATGTGTTCTTCAAGATGGTATATTGATCGATTAAAAAAGTTTTGTAGTTTTCTTTAAAAAAATTCATGAAAAAGGCCTTTTTGCGCTACAAGTGGGGGTAACGCCTTAATAATCTTTTTGTTTCTTTTTTCAGATGATTTTTGAAGAAACCCCAGTGGGTACCGTATACGCAGATTTTTTTACGACGCTCCAAGGATCATAAAATATCCTTGTATATTTTTGATATTTTTAAATAAAGAAAATTAAACGTATTTTTGAATGTATATACTTTTGGATAATTAGAACCCCAATCCGAAATTTCAAATCATTTTCCTTGAAAAAATTCACAAAAATGACCTTTTTTCCGGCTCCCAGGTGTATATCTCCCCTTAAGGCAGCACACCACTGCGATGGGCAAAAAAATAGATTTTTTGCGTTTTCTCAAAGTGTACATGTATAAGAATACGTGAAAAAAATACAAGTTAAAATATTGAAAATTGCCCGAAGTACAGATGATTTACTGAGGTCAGGTAGCGCAATGATTTTACGTATACCAAAACTCTCATTCGCGTTTCTCTCGAAACGACTTTTTTCGATCTAACCGGAATCATAACTCTAGCTATAGTTGTCTGATATTCAATTAAAAATAAACGAAAATCCGTAACTGCAGTAACAATCGTTGTACGTAGCCGTTTTTTTTTCTCATTTAGTATTTTTTAAGCCCCCGAATAAAGTAAATACTTCGCCACAAGTACACTTTTTTTAACACGCGCCAGTTTTTGATTTTTTAAGGCTACGTACAGTAAGAACTACATTTATATGGATTTTAACACTTTTTTATTTTATTTTTCAGTCCTATCATTGGCGAGTTATCGATCCGGCCGTTGGACCATCTTTTTTTATACAGAGCCTCCATTATACCCCAATAACTACGTAAATTTTTCGTTGCCTTAAATAAAAATTTACACGAAATTAGTTTAATGTATACTTAATAAAATACATTTTTCTCCAAATCGCAAATAAGTATCCTACAAGACAAAAAAAAAATGATAAAAACGACCTTATTTCGGCCCGTCGGAGCCTGAATTACTAGGTCCGAAAAATCTTTTTGTTTTAAATTTCTTAAATCGATAGATAAACTATCCAAGAATATATTTACAAAGTTACAGAGGCCAATTGTAATTATTTTCGAAGCCACAAGGCCAAAAACAGTAAAGCGATTAATATTTGATATTGATATTTCCTCCCATTGAAAACTTTGAAGCGCGTGTTCTCCAGTTTTCATTTTCACGATTTTGCCAAATCAGCGGGCGTGATAGCAAAAAAACTAAACGACCTATTGAATCAAACCAAAGTTTTTTTCTTCAGTGTAAAAATCTCTTCCAAGTGAACTAAAAAAGTAATTGAAAAAGTCTTTTTAAATAATTTTTATAGCACGTTAAAGTGTTTTTTTAAACACATTTTTTTTCAAACCTGAGAAAAGTGATAATTCCACGATTTTTTCAGCTTTTTCTTAATTCACCAAGAATAAAAATATATGCTAATTGAAAATTTTATCGGTTTTTTTGTTTCACTTTTGTTTGTCAAAAGTTTAAAAACTGGGTTTGAGAGGATAAGTAACGAAAATTCAGGTGATAAAAAATTCTTCGACCAGACCAAATGACTCCCAATTGTTCTTGAAAACTTCTAAAAGAAGAGAACACACACAAAAGAGAAAAATAAATAAAAATCGATGCTATGGGAAGAATAAAAAAAAACAATAATGCTTTTTTCTCGAAAACTAAAAAAGATCGTAGAAGATACATGAGGGTAATTCGGATAGGTATTGATACAGTGGGTCTGAAGTGTTTGCATCTGTATTTTCTTTCATGTACATCTCGAGTCTAGACTATTTGTAGAGGCCGTAAAAAAAGTTTTTAAAAAAAATTTGTCGGCCAGCATCCGACTTTAATTAAGGGGTTGAAAGTGGAAAAAATGATACCTCGGGCGGCACAGAATTCTCGATTTGTTTCTCTGCATTATAATTACTTAGTGCCTGAGGGAAGCCACAAAAAAATTGACAACGATTTTAAACTTCCGGAACCCACCTTTATAGGGGTGTGAAAGTTGGAAAAAATTGTATCTCCGGCGCTAAACCCATTCTCAATTTTTTTCTTTGCACCGTATTTTACTAGTGCCTAAGGAAAGGCACACAAAAATTGGCATCGATTTTAAACTTCCGGAACCGACCGTCATCGGAAAGGGGTGGAGGGGGCGATGAAAATCGAATGACAATGACATTTCTTATAATAATTACTTATAAGACTTATACCATTTCTCTAATAATTACTTGGCGTCTAAGGGAAGGCAGAAAAATATTCGCAACAACGTTAAACTTCCGGAACCCACCCTTATGGGGGGGGGGGGGAGGGCTGAAAGTTGGAAAAAACCGTATCTCCGGCGCTAAAGACATTCTTATGTACGACACTTTTCGGGCCACCCTGTATACATATATATGTGCTACAAGATTTTTGCAACGTCAATGCTGCTCTCTATCCTCGATTTCTTCCTCTCTTTTTCTCCCTCACTCCGGAACGAGTGACCACTGTCAGTTCTTCGCAATGATGTACGTACGGTAAACGATCGTAAATATCGCGAGACCGCGCGATAACTGTCGAGAGTTCTTCGCTCAGGCGCGGCCGTTCACAGCTGCTGACGAAACTACGAGTTCCATATGTGCATACGTTTATATCTTTGCGTATATGCCTATACAGGGTGTCCCAGAACTGAATGCGTTCCCTGAAATAGGGGATTGGGGGTGAAATTCTGAGCCGATTGATATAAGCATGTATCGGTCTCAGATCAACCCCTGAATTATTATTGATTTTTAAAGGCGGGCCAATCAGGTACGCCCAACGAGTCGGTAGGTGTGGTTACCGACGTCCGCCGGCTCATCGGGCGCACCTGATTGGCCCGCCTTTAAAAATTAACAATAATTCAGGGGTTGATCTGAGACCCACACATGCTTATATCAATTGACTCAGAATTTCACCCCCAACCCCCTATTTCAGGGAACGCATTCAGTTCTGGGACTCCCTGTATACGTGTGGAGACACTCGGCCATAAATTTGGGCACACAAAAAATAACACATGTGTGCGCGGACTTCGACCGCGTTGACATCTTATCGACGTTTAAATTTACATCGTTGCAACGCAACGAAATCTTTTCGGTTTCCTTTTTTCTCCATGTTTATGGGTATCTAAAATCATCTTCGATATCGTTTGTTAACTTCGATAAACATTTTTCGTAGCTTTGTTCCGCCAATGAAAATTGGCAAATTAAAAAAAAATGATTTTCGTTGCGTTCTAACGATGCAAACTACAATATCATTACTATCTATGGAAATCGTATGCACGCAATTTTACATTTTTTTTAAATTATTAGGCAGATTTGTAGAAACCCTTTTATAAGATAATGGAAAGGGCCCGAGCTGCCTCACTGTGTGGGCTTATTACTCACCCGAATCTCTCTCCCCTTCCCTCCATTGTCAACCCTACGTTGACACACGGTCATTTTTTACCCAGACGAGTTTGAAATAAAATGCTCACTTTCCCGAAAGTGAATGGATTCAATTTTTTTACAACAATTCAATTCTATACTTACCGAATTTCAATTATGCAGTCATATTGAGAAATGTTTAACGGCGGGGTAAAGTTAATTCGGCGAAAAAAAGGCGTGTTTTTAAGATTTTTTTTTGGCGTAACGAATAGTGTTCGTTTATTGAAAAATTTACATATAATAAAGTAACATTTGAACAACATTCTCCTAAATTTGCATTGCAAAATATTCAAAATTGAGCGAGTGAAAATTAAACCCCGGAGGCGCCTCGAAAAAAAAGTTGGTTTGCGGTGTGCACCATAACTCGCAACAGAATCATTTGAAACAAAAAAATCAAAATGCATTTGTTAAAGGGGATGTTTCTCGAGGTAATGACGGGAGGATTTTTTTTTTTCGATTTTTCGATTTTTCGTAGCACTTGGGAACCAAAAACCCGATTTTCGCTAAAAAAATCGGCTAATTTGTTGTTGAAAAATTAGTAATTATTAAAAAAAAAAAAAAAGCTCTCGACAATACCTGGTGAATTATGTGAAGAAGTACTGTGCAAAATTTCAAAGCGATTGGTCCAGTAGATTTTGAGTTATCGTGCACAAGGACTTCAAATATGACAAGTCTCAGAAAAACGGTTTGAAAAACGCAGAAGAAAAGAGAACGGCATGGAGCAATAGACGCTCAAATACTCATAACTTCGTCAATTTTACTTCGATCGACTTGAAATTTTAACACAATATTCTTGATATATTATGCATTCATTTAAAAAATTAAACAGAAATGAAAAAAAAAATTTTAATACTTTACCCCGCCCTTAAAGTGTATCGCTAATTTTTTTCAATAAAAATAGACCCAAGGGTTGTTGATGGCAGGTGGATGACTATCCGGGTCAAATTGACTCAGTGTGTCAAAATCGTAGCCAAATGGAAGTGTATCAACGAAGGGTTAAATGGTCTACATAAGATTGAAATTTCAAAAATCGAGATAAGATTTTGCATAGTTCAAGAGCCTAGGGTCTTAATATCAATTCGCAACAGAGATTCCGTAAAAATTCCAATAATTAACCAAGTTATGATGATTTTTGTAAAGGGTCAGATCGCCCACTGCGCTGCAGCGATCCGCCCTTATTTTCTTCCTTTCGCCGATTCACTGAAAATTCGGAGGGAGCATAGTTCACGACATTTTCTATGGTATGACTACACGATTTTTTTCTATTCGTCTACCCATTTATTAATAACAAATTATTGAAGTTTTTTTCTTTTGACAGCAATCGAACTTTGTTCACAGCTGTCATTTTGGTAATTATAAAAATTTAAAAAACCTATCCGTTCATAGGAACATTTAAATATT
>OZ023312.1:15621571-15669071 GCA_964007375.1 Ophion obscuratus | reverse complement strand
GCATTATTTTGTATTATCTTGCATTATCATTTTGTATTATTTTGTATTATTTTGTATTATTTTGTGTTATTCTGTATCATTGGCCTTATTTTTTTTTTTATATCTTGCATTCGCGCATTATTATTTTGTATTATTTTGCGTTGCTCTATTATAACTTACTGTAGTATTATTTAGTTTTATCTAGATTCTTTATTTGTTAGTTTTATTTTGTATAATTTTGTATAATTTCATATTATTTTCTTCTATCACTTTTGTTCATAACATCTATACTGTATTTAATTATACCGCTCCTTAATTTGCCCGAAAGCTTACCGGGACATAATAAATTATATCAATCAATCAATCTCTTACGTTTTCGTTCTGTCTCGTCTTTTGTCCCGATTTTTCTATCGGTCACGTTTTTTTTTCTCTCCTTCCCTACGACATCCCCGTTTTGTTCCTCTCCGTCGTCAATGCACGACGAATCGAGCGAGGTTATCTATTTTCAATGGAGTGCGTACTACACACGAGTATTACCGTGACGCTATATATATATATACATGTATAAAGTGAAAGATACCAGTGACAAAACCGAGTCGCGCTCACGGCACGAGAATGCCACGCCTATGTGTACGCGTACCGAGAGCAAATGAAAAAAAGAATGAAAAAAAAAAAAGAAACCCACGCACACAAAGGCATATACTTGACACTCGCGCAAATGTTTCTCGCTCTCCCCATAACGAACGGTAAAATCTTTATCTTCGAGCTGAGACAATTAACGTTCTTAAAGAAAAAAATTTAAAAAAAATACGACAATAATCCTAATAATAATAATAATCGTCTCTCTTACCTTGGTACGATTGAGAGGATTGGAAAAGTCCCAGCCAGGCGCGACGAACAAGTATCCGCACTTTGATATTTTCCTCGTAGCCTGCGAACGAAACGAAACGAAAAAAAGAACGATATGAGATTCGAGGCACGCAATTGTTATCTCGTACTGAAAATCATGAAGAAGGGCAATAGAATGTACGCTTGTACACGTGTCCTCGAAATCAAAGATTCGTTTGAGAAAAATCAATTGAGGTCTTGACGTCAGAAAGGCGAATGTGCTGATCGTGAACAGAATATAAATATAACGGCTCCGAAATAACTTCCGGATAAAGTTCCATTTCCCCCCCGCCGCCGATCAAGGTAAAATGTTGCACAAACCTTCCTTTTAACATTTTAAGGGGTCTTCTCACTTTAGACGCTGAAAGAAGGCTATTTTTATGATGTTTTGTTATAGATTTATATTGTAGACTTGACACCGCTGGACTCTTTTTTATGGGGGACTTTGACAGACGGTAAACTTTGACGCAAGGCTTCGACGCAAGGTGCGCAAAGAAAAATAATTAGAATCTGTTCGTTAAGGGCGGGGTAAAGTATTAAAATTTTTTTTTTTCATTTTTGTTTAATTTTTTAAATGAATGCATAATATATCAAGAATATTGTGTTAAAATTTCAAGTCGATCGGAGTAAAATTGACGAAGTTATGAGTATTTGAGCGTCTCTTCCGCGTTTTTCAAACCGTTTTTCTGAGACTTGTCATATTTGAAGTCCGCGTGCACGATAACTCAAAATCTACTGGACCAATCGCTTTGAAATTTTGCACAGTACTTCTTCACATAATTCACCAGGTATTGTCGAGAGCTTTTTTATTTTTTTTAATAATTACTAATTTTTCAACAACAAATTAGCCGATTTTTTTAGCGAAAATCGGGTTTTTGGCTCCCAAGTGCTACGAAAAATCGAAAAATCGGAAAAAAAAATCCTCCCGTCATTACCTCGAGAAACATCTCCTTTAACAAATGCATTTTGATTTTTTTGTTTCAAATGATTCTGTTGCGAGTTATGGTGCACACCGCAAACCAACTTTTTTTCGAGGCGCCTCCGAGGTTTAATTTTCACTCGTTCAATTTTGAATATTTTGCAATGCAAATTTAGGAGAATGTCGTTCAAATGTTACTTTATTATATGTAAATTTTTCAATAAACGAACACTATTCGTTACGCCAAAAAAAAATCTTAAAAACATGCCTTTTTTTCGCCGAATTAACTTTACCCCGCCGTTAATACAGACTGACGTGATTAATACGACAATACAAACCACGCGAATCGGGTTATGCCGTTGAAGTTTGCGACGTACAATTGCTACAAAAGTTGTTTTTTCCTTTCATTTCTTCATTTTTATGATAATCAATCATTTTTTATCTACTAAGGTCGTGGATCTTTAATGAGAAAGAGAAAAAATCCGTTTCGATAATTTTAGATAATTTTATTTTATTTCGTGTACACCCTTGCAGGCTTTTTACATTTTCTCCTTTCTTTCTTTCTTTACAAAGCTTTTTATTATTAAACATCAAAAACATTTATCCTATTATCATTGCGCTTCGTGCGTTTATACAAATTCGATTCCTGCTTTCCTGCCTTTCTTCGCTTTCCTTATCTCTGACCCCCCTTGATTGCACTGTATTTTTAATCCATTTTAGGTTGGTAACATTTAAATTCCTGTTTTTGCGATTTTTAATGCTAAATCTTGATCGATCATCTAAAAAATGTTCGTGTTAACTTATTTTTCGATGTTTGATAAAATTCTAAAAAACAGAGTGGTTGCATTTAAAAAAATGAACGGTAGCTTGACATTTTCGAAGCAGCTGCACGTGGATGAACCTCGTAGCAACCACTTTAAATATGCAACTTTTACCAGGGTTGAAGTTTGCATCGTTGGAATGCAACGAAATTTTTTGTTAATTTACCATTTTCATCATCATTCAAAGTGATATCTCGTAGATTTTCTTTCAAATCGCAAAATAAGAATCCTAAAAAATGCTCACGTGATTTTCACAGCTTAAAAACGCCAAACGAAATTTGCGAAAAAGAAAATTCATCGCATTCCAGCGATGCAAACTTCAACGTCATCAACTTTTGTAGGAAAAGCTTTCCTCAGAGACAGGAAAGGGTTCAATCGGGAAGGATTATTTCCTTAGATGAGAAAGACTACAATTGACATGGTTAACGAAAGAGACACCTTTAAGCGAGGAAAACGTTTGCTGATTTCCATTATTGTTTTTTTTTTTTTTTTAAGGAAGGATTTCTTCGCCATTTTTGAGACTTGGGCTATGTTTTATTACTACTTTTGGCTACTACATGGTACTTTTTTTTATTAATCTTAAAAAATGGCGGACTTATGGCACGGTCTTCTAAACTGCATTGTCAAAACTGGCGTGACGTATAGCTAAATAACTAGTCGACCGATTCGGATGAAATTTGGTTAAAATCTATCCAACCTCATCCTATAAAACACAAACCTAAATGTTTTTGAAAGCCAAAAAAAAATTTTTATTGTAAAATGTAGCCAGTTTTTTCGAAAAATTCAATCTATTTGTTTCGAAGCGTACCGTTTCATCGATTTTCGCCATTTCTCACTTTTTCTTGGTTCATATTCTGCGTACGAGTGTCAATGAGAGAAAAATCTTCGCTGGTATCTTTTCGGATTAATCCCGCCGACGCTACGTGTCACGCCGTCCGACAACATCCGCCGCAACCCGTTTGGAAGACCGTGCCACACCTCCGCCATATTTAAAGATTAATAAATAAAAAAATACCACGTAACAGCCAAAAGTAGTAATAAAAAATACCCTAAGTCTCAAAAATGATCAAGAAATCTTTCCTTAAAAAGAAAATCATGAAAATCCGCAATTTTTTTCCTCGCTGAGGTCCCTCAATATGTATGAACCCGCAAGGGTATACGTTGGGACTCGGGAAAGAGAAAAAATAATATATGTAGAAATAAAAAGACATATGTATGACGGAGCGACCGCGTATGTCACGACAAACGAGAGGCGTTGTCCCACGTGTCAAACGTGCACGACTACTGCTATACGTGCTAACCGCGCGCACCCCCCCTCACCCACAAGAGAAAACAAAGCGAGTAAAGAACAAAAAAATGAACCGAGAGGGAAAAAAAAGCGTACGGGTATAGCTACTGCCCCGTGTTTATCGTAAACTCGTTCTCGCCCCTCGACATTCCGCGCGCGACGTGTGCCCAGGTCGTCATCGCATCCTCGTCCTACGAACGTGAAAGACGACGGAAACACGATTGAAACGAGATGAAACGAAAGAATGACTACACACCAACAACCAACGTACAACCGCACAACAATAACCGCAACACAACAACAACAACAACACAACAATCATCAACAACGGCTATGCGGATGGCGAGAGAAAGGACGTAAGTGCCATTCGTGCCCTTTCATCGCTTGAAAAAGGTTCATTAGCTCCCGGTGGCTGTGAGCAACGCGAGAGAGATAGAGAGAGAGAGAGAGAGAGAGAGAGAGAGAGAGAAAGAGAGAGAGAGAGAGAGAGAGAGAGAGGGAGAGCCATGCTCAATGGATCATTATTTTATAGGCCCACACTAAAAGATATCCCGCAAAAGAATCCCAGTGTGTGTGTACGCGTGTGTATACAGGGTGTCCCAGAACTGAATGCGTTCCCTGAAATGGGGGGTTGGGGGTGAAATTCTGAGTCGATTGATATAAGCATGTGTGGGTCTCGGATCAACCCCTGAATTATTATTGATTTTTTAAGGCGGGCCAATCAGGTGCGCCCGATGAGCCGGCGGACGTTGTTGGGCGATACGCGCGTGTAGTGATGCGTGGCGGGAGCGCCGCACCTACCGGCTCATCGGACGCACCTCATTGGTCCGCCTTTAAAAATTAATAATAATTCAGGGGTTGATCTGAGACCCACACATGCTTATATCAATCGACTCGGAATTTAATCCCCAATCCCCCATTGCAGGGAACGCATTCAGTTCTGGGACATCATGTATATAATACAGAGCGGCCCGAACAGTGACGTGCAAAAGGAAAATCTGGGTGCCTCAATATCTATCCGAATCAGCCCTGTGCCCGAAAAAGCATTTCTTTTTTTTCCCAGTTTTCCTGTAGCAGGGGATTTTATTTTTCTCCCTTTCGTATATAGGCTTCCTCTTAGAAGTTTTTGAAAGCAACTGCGGCTCATTTGGATCAGTATAAGTATTTTTTTTATAATCTGAACTTTAGTGACTGTTCCGCTCAAGCCAATTTTTTCCACGGGTTAGGCTACTGTGGATATTTCAAAAA
This sequence comes from Ophion obscuratus, assembly GCA_964007375.1. Taxonomy (NCBI): domain Eukaryota; kingdom Metazoa; phylum Arthropoda; class Insecta; order Hymenoptera; family Ichneumonidae; genus Ophion; species Ophion obscuratus. The sequence goes on along the minus strand of OZ023312.1, from coordinate 15,663,928 downwards.
ATCATTCGTCGCTTGAGGCAGCTCAAATTGAAGAGCCAGGTCCAACATATGGTGCAAGGATCGCAGATTTAAGGTAAACTTATTATTAAAACGATAAAACTGCTAGTGACATTTTGAAGGCGTTTCTCTCGAAGCTGTTTTTTTTTTCAAACGGTGTACACGATTGCTCGACATCTGACGAATGGATTGACTTGAAATTTGGTACACTTATTCGGTGTAATAGTAGTTTAGTCTTGACGGAAGTTTTTCTTCTTGGCATTTTTTTTTTCATTAGTTATTAACAATAATCATGTCATATTCCCTCGAAGAATGAAAAAATAATTCAAAAATTTTTCTTTGACGATTGAAACACGATAAGAATAGGGAGCTCGGTCAAGTCTTAGCCAATATTATCTATTTTAAGAAAAAAAATAGTTTTTTTCGTTTCAGATCAACCGGGTGGCCAAAATCAAGTACACCGTTGAGCCTCTCACGTTCAAAGGTCCTTCACGAGATTGTTTATAACTTCTGTAATTATTATTTTTTATGAAATTTGGTAGACAACTTGATTAATGTACATAAAAATAAATTTCCAGACGATTTTTCAATCATCTTATTTATTCCTTCAAAATTAATTCTTTCGAATAACCCTCATTTTCGGATCACCACAGTAGCCTAACTCCTTAACTTGGGATACAAATTTAAGGCATTTCCGTTAGTGTTCAAGTGGTCATTTATTTATTGCTCAATAGCTAACTTCATAATAATAAAAAAAAGTTTTAAAAAATCGCAAGCAAAGACCCTACACAAAAGAGACAATAAAAAAAAGGTTTTTTTCTTGAAAACTAAAAAAGATCGTAGGACACACATGGGGTTGATTCGGATAGGTATTGATACGAGGCATTTGGATTTTCCTTTTGGACGTCACTTTTCGGGCCGCCCTGTATATATATCACGCGGCACTCATGTATCTGCGCCGGTACTTAACACGAGATACAAGCCCGCGTAACAATGCCTAGGCGTGTGTGTGGGCTAGCCTTATAGCGCAGCAATATGTTTTTCCTTTTTTTTTCGTCCGCTTTTATTTTTTTCATCCACGTATAATAATGCGTAACGAGTGTTACGAGATCCCTTAATAGGTGAGTATCTTTTTTGTAGAATGAAATTTCCGTGTATGTGTGCGGCTGTGTGTATGCGTGGCAAAGTAGAAAGAGAGCGAGAGAGAGAGAGAGAACGGGGGGGGGGGGCTGTCCTAATCATAGCCCAACTCACTGGAGAAATTCTACAGCTGAATTAAACATGAGATAAATAGCGTTGAGATCTCTGACTGTTCCCTTCTATTCCTCGACATCTTAATTTCTCGACTATTTTTTAATTGTATTATTTTCTTGATTTATCTTCGTCGATGTCTAGATGTGGCGATTATTTTTATTTCCGTAAAATTTAGTGTTTTCTCGTTTCATTTTATATCGTTCGAATGCTTTATATTCCGTTTGCATTTATTCGACCGGAAAAAAATAATAAAAATAAAAAACAAAGTATTATGATGTTTGATTTGTTGACAAAAAAAATTCGTATGAAAAGAAGCAGCAGATTTGTGATGGTGAGTAATTTAAAAAGTTGAAACCATGTGCATACACACAAACACAGGAAATTGCTGCCCGAAAGAAAAATCTAGATGCCTCGTATCAATACCTCTCCCATCACTCCCGTGTGTGGTCTACAAATTTTTTTAGTTTCCCAAAAATGAGCATTTTTCCATTTTTCCCTTTTGGGTAGGTTGTTGTCCTTGCAATTTCTTGCTTGTGCTATCTTCATCATGTACACTGTTGAGCAATAAATAAACAACCAACTCCAACATAAATGCCTTTAATTTTGGTCAAAGGTTAAAAAAAATGGTTTTGAGAAGATCAGTCACTAAAGGTCGGATAATAAACAAAAAATACTTATACCAATTGCTTTTCAAAAACTTTTAACTAGAAAGTAGGTACACGAAAGAGAAAAAAATAATAAAAACGTATGCTACGGGGAAAAGTCGAAAAGAATGGCGTTGAAGTTTGCATCGTTGGAACGCAACGGAAGTTCTTCCTCATATTAATTTCATTGCTTTACTTTCATTCCTATGCGAAATTTGTTATCACATATTTATATTGTAGATCGTTGAATAATTGTGTTAAAAAATAACAAGACTGTTGTGGACAAATTTCGCTGGAAGAAATAATAAAAAATGTATAAGTATTTATATTTAAAAAAATATATAAGTACTTTTATTCTCAAAATCTAAAAGAGACCGTATTTCAGGCCACTCTGTGTACTATATACCACTATATATATAGTGGTATATAGTATCACATTTAATACAATTTATAGTGTTAATAACATTATTCAATTGTACTGAAATTAAAAGAATTAAGAAAATTAAAATAATTAAAAATGTTATTGGGTGAAAATTACAGCTTTTCATATAGATATATATATATATACAAACGAGAGGCTGAATTACGTGTACCATATTTACGTGGAGGTAGAACGAGTCAGTTAAACCATCGTGTAACACGTATATGTGTACGTGTGTGTGTGTGTGGCGTGTGTAAGACTGTAAAACGTGTATATACGCAGGTGGTATTAAAACGATCCTCTTGCCTCATCCTGCCGCCGGTCTGGCTCTGCTTGATTCATCGAGTCGTGGGAAGAAAAAAAAATGAACGAAGAGTTACACATATATCTAGGCACACGCGAGAGAGGACGAAGAGGTTGGAGAACCTCGAAAGTACGTTCACCCACTGCGAATATGACGAGGGGAAAACGTGTAAACATCGCAATGGGGAGTACAGTGACTTCGCGTCATTTTACTCTTTGACACAATGTGCATACACGAAAATGTGTGAAATTTTTTTCCATTGTGCTGAGTAACGTTCGTAGGCGCTGTTTTGAAATTACGTAATTTTGGGACAAAATTCGAGGCGATAGAACTCGATAAACCGCGGGTACAAAATTTAATTGTGATCGTGAGATTTTTCATTCTCGCGGGCATAACATCGCATGGGCCATTTTGAATTTCTCGAGTTGGACCAAAACCTTAAAATCAGCGGTCTCGATGACCCAGGAGGACAGATTTCCATTGGGATCACATCGTATCCTTTTTATGCTATTTCCAATTTTATGAAAAAATTATAATTTAATCAGCCCTCAAAGGTATGATTTTTTGTTTTTGCAAAATTCAAGGGAAAAACAGTAAAAAAAATCGAGTCAATTTTTGTGAGTTAATTTTTTTTTTAATACTTGCTTTATTTTTTATACAGCACGTCTTCATTTATGCCATAAATCTGCAAAAGCAAGCAAATTAAAAAATGTATAATAATAATAAAATAAATTTTTAAAAATAATCAAATCAATATTTTTTTTTTTAAATGTGTCATATTGAAATATAGTAAAATTTTTAAAAATTGTAATAGATAGGAAAAAAATTGTTTAAAATAACGAGATAAATTCAAATTTTAAAAAGTGCAATAATAACAGAATACAAAAAATAAAATATGCTGCAATCAAGTACGATAAATATTCAAACAGTTTGGCTACATATTTCCGCAACATCCACCAATAAAAAGTTGAGTTTTCAATTATTCAAAAAGCATCGTCCCGTTTTTAGGTTATGTCATATGGTGCCAAAAATGGTGGCTCCGATCACAGCTCCGCTTTTTCCATAAAACAATTAACAAGGAACATCAACATACGGCCACTTTATGAGTATCGAATGTATTTTCCGCTTTACACCGAAAGTAAAACGATGTTTCGTTTTTGATGAAATATGCATATAGTTAAGGGGTTAATATAGGGTTAACAATCAGCGAGGCAAAAAAGCAAAAAGTGCCGATTCTCGCGGGAATCGTACGGTGATGTCCAAAGTTGTTTGCCTTGCCGCCATGTTGAATCGCACAATTCGCGTCAACCCTCACAGTGAGAAAGTAAACGCCGTGAGTTGTATCGCGAGTGAAACTCGTGATTTCTGCGCAGAGACTCGCCCACCCCAGGTTGTCCCTGAGCTAAGCCGTAGGGTGCCATTTTCTTCTCTCTCTCTCACTCTTACTCTCTCGGTGATTTTTTTTCTTTCGCGTACGCGCTGCCGCAAGCCGAGGCGTTGAAAGCGCGAGGGATGATCGAGTGGGAGGTAAATTATTATTAATGGTCCCGAGCCTCTCTGCGCCTCTCGCGGTTCCGAGAGATAATTTTTTTAAAAAAAGGTAAAAAGAGGGTATTAAACGAGTGGACGATGAAAAATTATCAGTTGTCACTATGCGTTTCATTCGGCTACTCAATGTTGTGCTTCGTTTGTGAAGGACACGCGCTGAAGGTACTCGCTATTAATTTCCGTCTCGATCCTTGCTCATTTATTTTCGTCTCAAGGCATCTTAGGCGCAAGGCTGCGTCCAACGCCATCTAGAGGCTTCTTTACGTACTTCGTGCCAAAGCGAACTAGGCACTATTGCGGGAGTTAGTTTCGTCAGCGCCATCTGGAAACTCTTACCGAACTGTCTTGGGCAGCGCCATCTAGACACTTTATTACAAAGTCTTCTGAGGCAACGCCATCTAGGAATGTTTCTGTGAACTCTCATCTGCAGCGCCATCTATAGGCATATCTACGGCATATTTATAGGCATCTATAGGCCTTTCTACGCGCCATCTAGGCATAGAGGCTCTTCTACGACTCCTGGCTAACGTGATCCATAATTTTTTTTCTTCAAATTTTCCCCGCCAGCGCCACCTAGAACCGTACTACGAAGTATTCGCGCCAGCGCTGTCTAGAAACGTCCCTGCGAACGTCTGTCGACAGCGCCATCTAACTTTCTTTGCGTATTCTCCGTAGCAGCGCCATCTAGAAACTTTTGTACGAAGTCTTCTAGGCAGCGCCATCTGGAAACGAGTCTACGAGATCTTTCCGACAGCGCCATCTAAATTCCTTTGCGAACTCTTTCCGAGAGGGCCATCAAGAACGAACTTTACGAATTTACGAACTCTCCTTAGCAGCGCTATCTAGAAACTTTTTTACAAAGCCTTCTAGGCAGCGCCATCTATTATCTCTTTCACGAACTCTCCTCGGCAGCGCCATCTAAGCACTCTTTGAGGAAATATTCTGGGCAGTGCCATCTAGAAACGTTCCTGCAAACTCATTTCGGCAGCGCCCTCTATGAATTTGTTTATGGACTCTCCTTGGCAACGCCCGCTAGGAACTTTTTCTCTCGCGAGCGCCATCTAGCCATATTATTACGAAGTCTTCTGGGTAGCGAATCTGTATTTCTTTACAAACTCTACTCAGCAACGACATCTAGAAACATGAACTTTGTACGAACTCTCCGCACCATCTCGTGTGCCATCTACCCGTGCGGAAAATTGACAGGGCATCCCTCATAAAAGTAAGGGCCTTTAAGGGCTTATTTGAGGCTTTCCCTATCAGGGAAGCCTCAAATAAGCCCTTGAAGGCCCTAATATGGCAATCCCGACAGGAGTTGGCATAATAAGGGCCTTTGCGGGTCCTATTATGGCAATCCCGACAGGGATTGCCACAAGAGGGCCAGGTTTGGGCATTGTAGGAAACGGACCAGTATACATAGCTTGGACTAAATCGTTTGTGGTATTTTAATTACTACACTCAATTATTCGATAATAGGTAAAAATAGGATAAAAATGTGAGGGCATTAAAAATTATTATATATTACATTTACAAATCCTTCAAAAAATTACATATTATTCTTATTGCCTTATTCACTCATGGAGTGATGCCAGCGCGTATGTTTGAACAATCCCATTCGGTTTTTTTTTTACATTTTTATAGTGACTATTTTCGCCGAATACTTTCCATATGAAAAATGATTTCGCGTTGTGATAGTTAATATTACAATGATATTAACTAATTGATATTGTTTATGTGATACAGCAAATAATTATAGGTCTCATAATAATAGGTCTAAATAATAATTTGGTCTCTTATGACATATCTGCGACGAAGATGTTACAAGCACTCGGTAGCGGAGGGGCAGCGTGCGTAGCTATGAGTAGGTAGGTATTAGGTTCAATACCGATATAGGTGGAATATTTTCTTCGAGAAAATCATTCCGAAAGGCCAGAGCATGACGAATTACGATACAAAATCGTTTGTGGTAAACTCTCAATTGAGTGCTTAATTTCATTTTGGATTTATGAAATATTTTCTGCACATAGTACACTTAGATTTACAGTGTACATTGTAAGCAAATAAAGATTTATTTGAATCGAATCTTTATTCATTCGATTTGAATATATTTGATATTTAAAAAGAATAGCTGAAACGAATAAAAAAATATCTTTGAAACAAATAAGATCGTAGAAGGCCGAGAGACTAGGAAAAAATCTATCTCATTTAAAAAGATCCTATTTTAATAAATTAAAAATAATTGGCAGTGTATCGTGACCTTATATAAACGTACACATATACGCAGAAACACATAAATTTACACACACGTGAGCATATCCATTGACAGGGATAACTTATGGGCACACCATGGTTTACATGAGGCGTCGATCAGGTATCCTTGAAGGCCCTCATTATTCTGCCTTTAATGGCCCTCAGTAGCAAAGTGTGACCGGCCACTAAGGGCCCATGTGACGCTATCCGATTAGGGCCTTATTAAAGTTAGGGAAATTCTATATGAGCCCGACCAAAGCCCTAGTTCAATTTCCGCACGGTTAATAGCGGAAATCTTTGATATGGCCGACTTCACAATGCCCCCAAAAAAAGAATTTCATACACTCCTCATTTTAGGGCCGCATGCCCTTTTCCATCGCATGGGGGGGGGGGGGGGGGGGCACAATAATATAGCGAAACGTCAAAGAGAATGACGACTCGGTCGTGTGCGTTTGGTTGGATATGGCAGAACATCAAGTACGCTCCGCTTAACGGGGTTTCCGTCCGGTCCAAAACGATTTCCGGCCTCGGTTATAGGCTCGCGAGCGTATGACTTTAAAGGTACAACGGGGAATATAACACATCGAGCGTTATTCCATGCATGGGGCATCGGAGCATAAATGGTACGTGTAATGTCTGCATAGCGGGCGATCGTTCCACCGTCACATAATATGCACATCGCACAATTGAACTTCCGGACTAGTAACTCGGCCATCCGCTGATTAACATTTTTTTTAATACAAAACAAACGATCTTGCATTTTGTTAACTTTGGCAGTTTGGAATACGCATCACCGCAGTATTTCAACATTTTTCATTTGTACCAAGTATTTTTCATCCTCGTGAACAACAGCTTCGCGGATGTGGTGGCAAACTTCGAAAATTCAATATGGCGGCCTTCACGTTATCGCGATAATGTACACGAAAACGAGACAAACCCTCGGATTCCGGTGAAAATCAATACCCGGGGTATCTTCGGATCGCCGATCTCGATACCGGCCTCAAAATCCGAAAATTCAAAATGGCGGACTTTACGAATCGCGATAATATACGCTGAAGCAAAGCGAACTCTCGGATTCCGGTGAAAATCGGAACACACAGGTTTTTCAGGCCACCGATCTCGATACCGATCCCGTAATTCGAAAATTCAAAATGGCGGACTCCACGTATCGCGATAATGTAAGCGGAAGCGTGGCAAACTCTGAGATTCCGGTGAAAATCAAAACTCGACGGTATTTCGGGTCGCCGAATTCGATACCGGTCTTCAAAATCGAAAATTCAAAATGGCCATCTTCACAAATCGCAATAATGTACGTGGAGACGAGGCAAACTCACGGATTCCGATGAAAATCAATACCCAGTATACTTTCACATGACCGATCCCGATTTCGAACTACGAATTTGAAAATTAAAAATGGCGGACTCGCCACATGGCACCACAAAAACAAAAGGAATGTTTCCTTTGCCGTTAAAAATCGATACTCGACGCTTTTCGAACTCACCGAATCCGATTCTAGCCCCCAAATTTCAATATTCAAAATGGCCGACCATACACACTCCCAAAAACCGAAAAATCATCGTTCCCCAGCGAAAACTCGATACCCGAGGGTTTTCAAAATGGCCGAGTTCGATTCCGACGTCAAAATTGACGAAAAAAAATGGCGCGTGCGCAACGAGCCAACACGCACGTGCCCAACATAAAAAATATCGGTAGAAGCGTGCGTGAGATGATTGTAACGGATCCAATCGTGAAAGGGGGGCACGATGTATGAAAATAAAAGAGCATAACTGTAAAAATTGTCCTAGAAATAATGCGAAACTCTTCGATATACCCGTGTGTGCGTGTTTGTTTGTGTGTGTGTGTGTGTGTGTGTGTGTGTGTGTGTGTGTGTGTGTGTGTGTGTGTGTGTGTGTGTGTGTGTGTGTGTGTGTGTGTGTGTGTGTGTGTGTGTGTGTGTGTGTGTGTGTGTGTGTGTGTGTGTGTGTGTGTGTGTGTGTGTGTGTGTGTGTGTGTGTGTGTGTGTGTGTGTGTGTGTGTGTGTGTGTGTGTGTGTGTGTGTGTGTGTGTGTGTGTGTGTGTGTGTGTGTGTGTGTGTGTGTGTGTGTGTGTGTGTGTGTGTGTGTGTGTGTGTGTGTGTGTGTGTGTGTGTGTGTGTGTGTGTGTGTGTGTGTGTGTGTGTGTGTGTGTGTGTGTGTGTGTGTGTGTGTGTGTGTGTGTGTGTGTGTGTGTGTGTGTGTGTGTGTGTGTGTGTGTGTGTGTGTGTGTGTGTGTGTGTGTGTGTGTGTGTGTGTGTGTGTGTGTGTGTGTGTGTGTGTGTGTGTGTGTGTGTGTGTGTGTGTGTGTGTGTGTGTGTGTGTGTGTGTGTGTGTGTGTGTGTGTGTGTGTGTGTGTGTGTGTGTGTGTGTGTGTGTGTGTGTGTGTGTGTGTGTGTGTGTGTGTGTGTGTGTGTGTGTGTGTGTGTGTGTGTGTGGAGTGATTAAAACGCTGCATGGAAGCAAAGAGCGCATATCCGTCGAGGCTGCCGGAATCTTCGCGGTCTCTCGCGTATATAACGAAACGCCAACCGCGCACAGATGCATTAGCGCAATTAACGCGAACCTATGTAATATCGTGTCGAAGGATAAATTGCATGCGAGACTCTTGTACAGTGGGAAAACAATCGGAGCGTGTCCATGGGCGAGGCCCTGCGCGATTTCCTATCAAAGTCTCAAGTATGACCCATAGTGTTTTTTCTAGTTATATATATATATATATATAATTTTAATTACCGATCGGCTGCATAATGAACCATGTGATTTTACATGTATATGTATAAACACACATATATATGTATAAAATCCCATGGTCGGTTATACGGCCAATCGGAAATTACTCCGTTACGTATTAGGCATACTTAAGTAGATGGCACATGTGCATGCGTGTCTGTGTGTGTATATATATAATAAGGCAGAGCCGTTAGAACTGCATTAGAGCATCACGTCTGGCTGGCACTTTGCTATAATCAGCCGAACATTAACGGCGGGGTAAAGTATTTAAATTTTTTTTTTTCATTTTTTTTTATTTTTTTAAATGAATGCAAAATATATCAAGAATATTGTGTTAAAATTTCAAGTCGATCGGAGTAAAATTGACGAAGTTATGAGTATTTGAGCGTCTATTGCTCCATGCCGTTCTCTTCTCTTCTGCGTTTTTCAAACCATTTTTCTGAGACTTGTCATATTTGAAGTCCGTGTGCGCGATAACTCAAAATCTACTGGACCAATCGCTTTGAAATTTTGCACAGTACTTCTTCGCATAATTCACCAGGTATTGTCAAGAGCTTATTTGTTTTTTTTTCTAATAATTACTAATTTTTCAACAACAAATTAGCCGATTTTTTAGCGAAAATCGGGTTTTTGGCTCCCAAGTGCTACGAAAAATCGAAAAATCGAAAAAAAAATCCTCCCGTCATTACCTCGAGAAACATCTCCTTTAACAAATGCATTTTGATTTTTTTGTTTCAAATGATTCTGTTGCGAGCTATGGTGCACACCGCAAACCAACTTTTTTTCGAGGCGCCTCCGGAGTTCAATTTTCACTCGCTCAATTTTGAATATTTTGCAATGCAAATTTAGGAGAATGTTGTTCAAATGTTACTTTATTATATGTAAATTTTTCAATAAACGAACACTATTCGTTACGCCAAAAAAAAATCTTAAAAACATGCCTTTTTTTCGCCGAATTAACTTTACCCCGCCGTTAAGGTGCGCGGGCCCCCGCGTCCATATGTGTGTCTTCGTGTGGGGGAGAAAAAATGGGGGGGGGAGAGAGAGAGAGAGAGAGAGAGAGAGAGAGAGAGAGAGAGAGATTGATCTAACGTGATCGGCGATAGATGTAAATGGACATTTCACGATCACTTCAGAGTTAAGAAACGACAGTGAAACATTCAAGCCAAACTGTCACAACTAAAATCCGCGTCCTCCTGATATGTAAAATAAAGCCTCTGTTTATTATTACTATTATTTCTATCCTCTGTTTATTATTCCTATTATTAAGATAGGGCAGACGATAAGAAGAGGAAACATGGAAGAATGGGAAAGGAAGACAGGGAGAGCGGTGCAGAAGCTGACTGACCAGGAGATACGGAACATGTGGGCAAAAACATACAAGTCCAAATTTTGTAAGGAGTACAGGGAGAGGAAAAAGGAGGCGGAGGAGGAATATTGGGACAAAGGAACAAGGGAAGAAATCAGGGAAACTTGGGCAAAGACGAGGTGCGGAAGCATGGGAAGAGAGATGGAAAAAGGGTTTAGAGAAACGGGGTGCAGAGTATGCAGGGAAATCGGAGGAAACACTAGCGCACATTTTGGAATGCAACGAAGCTAGGAGACAGGTCGAGGCCTTGAGAAATTTCGACGAGTGGGAGAGACAACAAATGAAAACAAAAACCAGATGGCGGGTGGAGGAAGGCTCTAGAGAGGAAAAAGATCGTGGAGGAAATATGCGAAATAGTAAGACAATTTGGAAAAATCGCGAAGAAAGAGGAGATAGAAAAGTAGGGCAAGAGAAACGTGAGACCTTCGAAAAGAAAAACAGCAATAGGCATAAGCAATCGTAATCACAGTAGTAAATGTAAAAGACGTGTCATACTAAGGTAAATAGACCCGGAAGGAGGGAGACCAAGTGCGCACAAAAGAATGTACATTAAAAAAAACGAAGAAAAAATTTAGCATTAAGTGAAGTGTATGTAAAGACGAGAGAGATTGTAAAAACCCGCAAGGGTATTTCACGGAATAAAGTACTACTACTACTACTACTACTACTATTCCTATTATTATTATCCTCTATTTATTATTACCATCATTATTGTAATTATTATTAATCCTCTGTTTATTATTACTATTATTGATATAATAATTATTATTATTTTTATTGTAATAATTGCTCTTGCCGCTGTTCTTATAAAGAAAAAAAATCATTCAATTGCATACTCGTGGTCCCCAGCGTCAACTATTCGACGACATACGGTCCTGCGACCAGAAACTAAGATCCGCATGACGTTGAACTTTGCATCGTTGGAATTCAACTAAATTTTTACGTTACTTCATCATTTCTCCATTTTCATAATTCTCAGCAGCTTTTTTTTTGTAATTTGAGGTCCTGAGTGTCTAATAGGAATACGTCAAAACGTTTGAGTGATTTAAAAAAAACCGGCTAAAAGAGTATTGGATAATTAAAGAGAATTACTTTCCGTTGCGGTCCAACGATGCAAACTTGAACATCATACGTTCGCACTTTTGCAATGATATTTGAAATTTCGATAATTGCAACGCGTCGAATGATTTTCTACGGGACTTGGAGGATCGCGCAAACATGCGACACGTTCCTCTTATTTTTACTCTCCCTCTCTCTCTTTTTCTCTCTCTCTCTCGTCCCTAATGGCTCCGGGGTAAGTCCTCAGGGGCCAGAAAAAAGTCGGGAGAGAAAGTAATAGGTACAGATAAATTCTACTCTAGAAAGAGAGAGAGAGAGAGAGAGAGAGAGAGAGAGAGAGAGAACGGGAGAGGGGGGGAAGAGAGAGAGAGCGGAAAAGAGCCGGAGTTGTCCTGCTACCTCTGGGCAACGAACTGATGTGCTAGGGAGTCCCCGCGTCTGTGAGAAGATCTAACTCGTACCGCACGATGAATATATATATATATATATATATCCAACCCAATGGTAGAATTGCCCCGCGTGGTGCACATCGCGGACAACGAATCCCACGCGTCTCGTCGTCGAGTATCGTGCCACCCTTTTGCTCCTGCTGCTGCCGCTGCTTCTAGTGGTTTCCTCGCATGGGGTTTGCTTACACAGCGAAACGCCCATGTATGGATGAACCAATATATATATATATATATATATATATATATACAGGGTGATCCAGAATAGGTGTAACAGCGGGAAATGCGGGGTTCGGCAGGTTACTCCGAAGATTTCTACCGAGCCGTTTTCTTTTTTTCGCCTCCGTCATCAAATAGGAAGTATTAGAAAATAGGCGTTCGATCTTCGAAATTAACGCTCGAATCCGCCATGTTGGACGATCGAAAAAAGCAGAAGAGTAGACGAAGGGCCACGAAGTCGTAGCCGACGTCAAGAAGGTTCTGCGAAACAGCAGCGTTTGACAAATGCCAGCGCGCATGATCTGACGTTTAGCGAATCATTCGCTACGTTGCCTGTCAACCTATTCGGCCCGAGAATCGTGACACACGATTTGACGTTTCACCTATCGTCTGATATCGCTCGGCGCATTGCGTGCCAAAGCGTGAAGCGCGCCGCAATTAATGACCATTACGAATTTTGCCGCGATTATCCATCGAGAGCGCCTGTTCTTTTTGCTTCCTTAAGAAATAAAAATTAACAAAAGTAAAGAATTGTGAATGATTATCGAATTTCGATATACCGAACGATTTTTTTTTGCGTATTGAAAAAAAATCAATACGTAAGTTTTTATTAACAAACTCTCAATAACTTGACGCTACATTTTCGAGAATTGGATGTTTTCGGGATTTCATTTCTCATTCGACCACTCCGTTCAGTATCATAGTCGGATTGATCTCCAAAACTCCATTTTTCTGTACGAATATCATCTCAAGGTGTGTTCGAGCTGGGTTAGGAAACATTAGGAGAAGCTTTCCATTTCCTCATTAGGGGAGGCGAAATCAGTCGGTTCCGGCAGACGAAAATCGTTACGACATTTTTTTAGGGTTGAAAATAGAAGATCTTCTGCACCGCCTGAGATACAATTTTTCACGTACTGATACGGGTTGATTATGGAAATCCCAAAACGTTGCGACTCTGTTTGCGGTTTCTCTTAAGGGGTCACACCACTCGAGCGGCAGAAAATTAGGCCTAACTTTGACAATTTATTTTGGCAGTATGAAACAAGGAATAGGATTTCTTATGAGAGGGTTTATGTAAGACATATTAAAGTATGTAAAAATTATTGTAATTTTCATACAACATAGCGACGACAGAGCCCATCTTGAAAAAATTGTTTTTCAAACTGGGAGGCCGGAATACGCGAACCCGTAGCATGAATCGATTTGAATTTTGATCGCAGCTTCATAATTACATTCCCTAATAGACTGCGATTTTATCTGACTTCCGGTCAGAATGGGTAGAGCATTCTGACGATGGTGCGAGAACGACGGTAGGAGCATTGTTTATTTAACAACGATAAAATCGGTGCTCGGAATGGTTCTCGGGGCCTCGAGCGAACATTCCCGATAATACTGCCCCGAATTCGACTCCGATTTTATCTTACTTCCGGTCAGAATGGGTCGAAAAGTCTGACGATGCTGCGAGAACGGCGGTAGGAGCATTGTTTATTTAACAAAGATAAAATCGGTGCTCGGAATGGTTCTGGGGGACTCGAGCGAACATTCTCGATATTACTGCCCCGAAATCGTCACCGATTTTATCTTACTTCCGGTCAGAATGGGTCGAGAAGTCTGACGATGCAGCGTGAACGACGGTCGGAGCATTGTTTATTTAACAAAGATAAAATCGGTGCTCGGAATGGTTCTCGGTGCCTTGAGCGAACATTCCCGATATTACTGCCCCGAAATCGTCTCCGATTTTATCTTACTTCCGGTCAGAATGGGTCGACAAGTCTGACGATGCTGTGAGAACGACGGTAGAAGAATTGTTTATTTAACAAAGATAAAATCAGTGCTCGGAATGGTTCTCGGGGCCTCGAGCGAACATTCCCGATAATACTGCCCCGAATTCGTCTCCGATTTTATCTTACTTTCGGTCAGACTGGGGCGAGAAGTCTAAAGATGCAGCGAGAACGACGATTGGAGAATTGTTTATTTAACAAAGATAAAATCGGTGCTCGGGATGGTTCTCGGGGCCTCGAGCGAACTTTCCCGATATTACAGGCCCGAGTTCGTCTCCGATTTTATCTTACTTCCGGTCAGAATGGGGGAAGAAGTCTAAAGATGCAGCGAGAACGACGATTGGAGCATTGTTTATTTAACAAAGATAAAATCGGTGCTCGGAATGGTTCTCGGGGCCTCGAGCGAACATTACCGATGTTACTGCCCCGAAGTCGTCTACGATTGTATCTTATTTCCGGTCAGAATGGGTCGAGAAGGCTGGCGATGGTGCGAGAACGACGGTAGGAGCATTGTTTATTCAACAAAGATAAAATCGTAGCTCGGAATGGTTCTCGGGGCCTCGATCGTACGTTCCCGATATGACTGCGCCGAGTTCGTCTCCGATTTTATCTTACTTCCGGTCAGAATGGGTCGAAAAGTCTCACGATGCTGCAAGAACGACGGTAGGAGCATTGTTTATTTAACAAAGATAAAATCGGTGCTCGGAATGGTTCTCGGTGCCTCGAGCGAACATTCCCGATATTACTGCGCCGAATTCATCTCCGATTTTATCTTACTTCCGGTCAGAATGGGACAAGAAGTCTAAAGATGCAGCGAGAACGACGATTGGAGCATTGTTTATTTAACAAAGATAAAATCGGTGCTCGGAATGGTTCTAGGGGCCTCGAGCGAACTTTCCCGATACTGCTGGCCCGAATTCGTCTCCGAGTTTATCTTACTTCCGGTCAGAATGGGGGACGAAGTCTAAAGATGCAGCGAGAACGACGATTGGAGCATTGATTTATTTAACAAAGATAAAATCGGTGCTCGGAATGGTTCTCGGGGCCTCGAGCGAACATTACCGATGTTACTGCCCCGAAGTCGTCTACGATTTTATCTTACTTCCGGTCAGAATGGGTCGAGAAGTCTGGCGATGGTGCGAGAACGACGGTAGGAGCATTGTTTATTCAACAAAGATAAAATCGGTGCTCGGAATGGTTCTCGGGGCCTCGAGCGAACATTACCGATAATACTGCCCCAAATTTGTCTCCGATTTTATCTTACTTCCGGTCAGAATGGGTCGAGAAGTCTGACGATGCTGCGAGCACGACGGTAGGAGAATTGTTTATTTAACAAAGATAAAATCGGTTTTCGGGATGGTTCTCGGGGCCTCGAGCGAACTTTCCCCATATTACTGGCCCGAATTCGTCTCCGATTTTATCTTACTTCCGGTCAGAATGGGGCAAGAAGTCTAAAGATGCAGCGAGAACCATTCCGAGCACCGATTTTATCTTTGTTAAATAAACAATGATCCAATCGTCGTTCTCGCTGCATCTTTAGACTTCTTCCCCCATTCTGACCGGAAATAAGATAAAATCGGAGACGAATTCGGGCCAGTAATATCGGGAAAGTTCGCTCGAGGCCCCGAGAACCATCCCGAACACCGATTTTAGCTTTGTTAAATAAACAATCCTTCAATCGTCGTTCTCGCTGCATGTTTAGGCTTCTCGCCCCATTCTGACCGGAAGTAAGATAAAATCGAGGACGAATTCGGGGCAGTAATATCGGGAATGGTCACTCGAGGCCCCGAGAACCAATCCAAGCACCGATTTTATCTTTGTTAAATAAACAATGCCCTTACCGTCGTTCTCGCACCATCGTCAGAATGCTCGACCCATTCTGACCGGAAGTAAGATAAAATCGGAGACTATTTCGGGGCAGTAATATCGGGAATTTCCGATCGAGGCCCCGAGAACCATTCCGAGCACAGATTTTATCTTTGTTAAATAAACAATGCTCCTACCGTCGTTCGCGCAGCATCGTCAGACTTCTCGACCCATTCTGACCGGAAGTAAGATAAAATCGGCGATGATTTCGGGGCAGTAATGTCGGGAATGTTCGCTCGAGGCCCCGAGCACCGATTTTACCTTTGTTAAATAAGCAATGCTTCTACCGCCGTTCTCGCAGCATCGTCAGACTTTTCGACCCATTCTGACCGGAAGTAAGATAAAATCGGAGACAAATTTGGGGCAGTATTATAATCAAGGAGGAATTCGGGCAGTTATATCGGGAATGTTCGCTCGAGGCCCCGAAAACCATTCCGAGCACCGATTTTATCTTTGTTAAATAAACAATACTCCTACCGTCGTTTTCGCAGCATCGTCAGACTTCTCGACCGATTCTGACCGGAAGTAAGATAAAATCGGAGACGACTTCGGAGCAGTAATATCGGGAATGTTCGCTCGAGGGACCGAGAACCATTCCGAGCACCGATTTTATCTTTGTTAAATAAACAATGCTCCCACCGTCGTTCTCGCAGCATCGTGAGACTTCTCGACCGATTCTGACCGGAAGTAAGATAAAATCGGAGACGATTTCGGGGCAGTAATATCGGGAATGTTCGCTCGAGGCACCGAGAACTGTTCCGAGCACCGATTTTATCTTTGTTAACTAAACAATGCTCCGACCTTCGTTCTCGCTGCATCGTCAGACTTCTCGGCCCATTGTGACCGGAAGTAAGATAAAATCGGTGACGATTTCGGGGCAGTAATATCGGGAACGTACGATCGAGGCCCCGAGAACCATTCCGATCTACGATTTTATCTTTGTTCAATAAACAATGCCCCTACCGTCGTTCTCGCACCATCTTCAGAATGCTCGACCCATTCTGACCGGAAGTAAGATAAAATCGGAGACGATTTCGGGGCAGTATTATCAGGACTGTTCGCTCGATGCCCCGAGAACCATTCCGAGCACCGATTTTATCTTTGTTAAATAAACAATTCTTCTACCGTCGTTCTCGCAGCATCGTCAGACTTGTCGACCCATTCTGACCGGAAGTAAGATAAAATCGGAGACGAATTTGGGGCAGTATTATCGGGAATGTTCACTCGAGGCCACGAGAACCATTTCGAGCACCGATTTTATCTTTGTTAAATAAACAATGCTCCCACCGTCGTTCTCGCAGCATCGTGAGACTTTTCGACCCATTCTGACCGGAAGTAAGATAAAATCGGAGACGAATTCGGCGCAGTAATATCGGGAATGTTCGCCCGAGCCACCGAGAACCATTCCGAGCACCGATTTTATCTTTGTTAAATAAACAATACTCCAATCGTCGTTCTCGCTGCATCTTTAGACTTCTTCCCCCATTCTGACCGGAAGTAAGATAAAATCGGAGACGAATTCGGGGCAGTATTATCGGGAATGTTCGCTCGAGGCCCCGAGAACCATTCCGAGGACCGATTTTATCTTTGTTAAATAAACAATTCTTCTACCGTTGTTCTCGCAGCATCGTCAGACTTGTCAACTCATTCTGACCGGAAGTAAGATAAAATCGGAGACGAATTTGGGGCAGTATTATCGGTAATGTTCGCTCGAGGCCCCGAGAACCATTCCGAGCACCGATTTTATCTTTGTTAAATAAACAATGCTCCTACCGTCGTTCTTGCAGCATCGTGAGACTTTTCGACCCATTCTGACCGGAAGTAAGATAAAATCGGAGACGATTTCGGGGCAGTAATATCAGGAATGTTCGCTCGAGGCACCGAGAACCATTCCGAGCACCGATTTTATCTTTGTTAAATAAACAATGCTCCGACCGTCGTTCTCGCTGCATCGTCAGACTTCTCGACCGATTCTGACCGGAAGTAAGATAAAATCGGAGACGATTTCGGAGCAGTAATATCGGGAATGTTCGCTCGAGGCACCGAGAACTGTTCCGAGCACCGATTTTATCTTTGTTAACTAAACAATGCTCCGACCTTCGTTCTCGCTGCATCGTCAGACTTCTCGACCCATTGTGACCGGAAGTAAGATAAAATCGGTGACGATTTCGGGGCAGTAATATCGGGAACGTACGATCGAGACCCCGAGAACCATTCCGAGCACCGATTTTATCTTTGTTAAATAAACAATTCTTTTACCGTCGTTCTCGCAGCATCGTCAGACTTGTCGACCCATTCTGACCGGAAGTAAGATAAAATCGGAGACGAATTTGGGGCAGTATTATCGGTAATGTTCGCTCGAGGCCCCGAGAACCATTCCGAGCACCGATTTTGTCTTTGTTAAATAATCAATGCTCCCACCGTCGTTCTCGCAGCATCGTGAGACTTTTCGACCCATTCTGACTGGAAGTAAGATAAAATCGGAGACGAATTCGGCGCAGTAATATCGGGAATGTTTGCCCGAGCCACCGAGAACCATTCCGAGCACCGATTTTATCTTTGTTAAATAAACAATACTCCAATCGTCGTTCTCGCTGCATCTTTAGACTTCTTCCCCCATTCTGACCGGAAGTAAGATAAAATCGGAGACGAATTCGGGGCAGTATTATCGGGAATGTTCGCTCGAGGCCCCGAGAACCATTCCGAGCGCCGATTTTATCTTTGTTAAATAAACAATTCTTCTACCGTTGTTCTCGCAGCATCGTCAGACTTGTCAACTCATTCTGACCGGAAGTAAGATAAAATCGGAGACGAATTTGGGGCAGTATTATCGGTAATGTTCGCTCGAGGCCCCGAGAACCATTCCGAGCACCGATTTTATCTTTGTTAAATAAACAATGCTCCTACCGTCGTTCTTGCAGCATCGTGAGACTTTTCGACCCATTCTGACCGGAAGTAAGATAAAATCGGAGACGATTTCGGGGCAGTAATATCAGGAATGTTCGCTCGAGGCACCGAGAACCATTCCGAGCACCGATTTTATCTTTGTTAAATAAACAATGCTCCGACCGTCGTTCTCGCTGCATCGTCAGACTTCTCGACCGATTCTGACCGGAAGTAAGATAAAATCGGAGACGATTTCGGGGCAGTAATATCGGGAATGTTCGGTCGAGGCACCGAGAACTGTTCCGAGCACCGATTTTATCTTTGTTAAATAAACAATGCTCCGACCTTCGTTCTCGCTGCATCGTCAGACTTCTCGACCCATTGTGACCGGAAGTAAGATAAAATCGGTGACGATTTCGGGGCAGTAATATCGGGAACGTACGATTGAGGCCCCGAGAACCATTCCGAGCACCGATTTTATCTTTGTTAAATAAACAATTCTTCTACCGTCGTTCTCGCAGCATCGTCAGACTTGTCGACCCATTCTGACCGGAAGTAAGATAAAATCGGAGACGAATTTGGGGCAGTATTATCGGTAATGTTCGCTCGAGGCCCCGAGAACCATTCCGAGCACCGATTTTATCTTTGTTAAATAATCAATGCTCCCACCGTCGTTCTCGCAGCATCGTGAGACTTTTCGACCCATTCTGACTGGAAGTAAGATGAAATCGGAGACGAATTCGGCGCAGTAATATCGGGAATGTTTGCCCGAGCCACCGAGAACCATTCCGAGCACCGATTTTATCTTTGTTAAATAAACAATACTCCAATCGTCGTTCTCGCTGCATCTTTAGACTTCTTCCCCCATTCTGACCGGAAGTAAGATAAAATCGGAGACGAATTCGCGGCAGTATTATCGGGAATGTTCGCTCGAGGCCCCGAGAACCATTCCGAGCGCCGATTTTATCTTTGTTAAATAAACAATTCTTCTACCGTTGTTCTCGCAGCATCGTCAGACTTGTCAACTCATTCTGACCGGAAGTAAGATAAAATCGGAGACGAATTTGGGGCAGTATTATCGGTAATGTTCGCTCGAGGCCCCGAGAACCATTCCGAGCACCGATTTTATCTTTGTTAAATAAACAATGCTCCTACCGTCGTTCTTGCAGCATCGTGAGACTTTTCGACCCATTCTGACCGGAAGTAAGATAAAATCGGAGACGATTTCGGGGCAGTAATATCAGGAATGTTCGCTTGAGGCACCGAGAACCATTCCGAGCACCGATTTTATCTTTGTTAAATAAACAATGCTCCGACCGTCGTTCTCGCTGCATCGTCAGACTTCTCGACCCATTCTGACCGGAAGTAAGATAAAATCGGTGGCGATTTCGGGGCAGTAATATCGGGAATGTTCGCTCGAGGCCCCGAGAACCATTCCGAGCACCGATTTTATCTTTGTTAAATAAACAATGCTCCAATCGTCGTTCTTGCTGCATTTTTAGACTTCTCGCCCCATTCTGACCGGAAGTAAGATAGAATCGGAGACGAATTCGGGGCAGTAATATTGGGAATCTTTGCTCGAGGCCTCTAAACCATTCCGAGCACCGATTTTATCTTTGTTAAATAAACAATGCTCCTACCGTCGTTCTCGCACCATCGTCAGAATGCGCTACCCATTCTGACCGGAAGTAAGATAAAATCGCAGACTATTAGAGAATGTCATTATGAAGCTGCGATCAAAATTCAAATCGATTCATGCTAAGGGTTCGCGTATTCCGGCCTCACAGTTTGAAAAACAATTTTTTCAAGGTGGGCTCTGTAGTCGCCATTTTGTATGAAAATTACAATAATTTTTACATACTTTAATTTGACTTCCATAAACCCTCTCATAAGAAATCCTGTTCCTTGTTTCATACTGCCAAAATAAATTGTCAAAGTTAGGCCTAATTTTCTGCCGCTCGAGTGGTGTTACCCCTTAAGCGAAACCGCAAACAGAGTCGCAACGCTTTGGGATTTCCATAATCAACCCGTATCGGTACGTGAAAAATTGTATCTCAGGCGGTGCAGAAGATCTTCTCATCTGTTTTCAATCCTAAAAAAACGTCGTATCGATTTTCGTCTGCCAGAACCGACTGATCTCGCCTCCCCTAATGAGGAAATGGAAAGCTTCTCCTCATGTTTCCTAACCCAGCTCGAACACACTTTGAGATGATATTCGTACAGAAAAATGTATTTTTGGAGATCAATCCGACTATGATACTGAACGGAGTGTTCGAATGAGAAATGAAATCCCGAAAACATCCAATTCTCGAAAATGTAGCGTCAAGTTATTGAGAGTTTGTTAATAAAAACTTACGTATTGATTTTTTTTCAATACGCAAAAAAAATCGCTCGGTTTTTCGAAATTCGATAATCATTCACAATTCTTTGGTTTTGTTAATTTGTATTTCTTAAGGAAGCAAAAAGAACAGGCGCTCTCGATGGACAGTCGCGGCAAAATTCGTAATGGTCATTAATTGCGGCGCGCTTCACGCTTTGGCACGCAATACGCCAAGCGATAGCAGACGATAGGTGAAACGTCAAATCGTGTGTCACGATTCTTGGGCCGAATAGGTTGACAGGCAACGTAGCGAATGATTCGCTAAACGTCAGATCATGCGCGCTGGCATTTGTCAAACGCTGCTGTTTCGCAGAACCTTCTTGACGTCGGCTACGACTTCGTGGCCCTTCGTCTACTCTTCTGCCCTTTTCGATCGTCCAACATGGCGGATTCGAGCGTCAATTTCGAAGATCGAACGCCTATTTTCTAATGCTTCCCATTTGATGACGGAGGCGAAAAAAAGAAAACGGCTCGGTAGAAATCTTCGGCGTAACCTGCCGAACCCGGCATTTCCCGCTGTTACACCTATTCTGGATCACCCTGTATATATATATATATATATATATATATATATATATATATATATATATGTATATGTATATGTATATGTATATACACATACATACATACATACATACATACATACATACATGCATACATACATACATACATACATACATACACACACACACGCACACATCCGTCATCACATCCGGTATACCCGAGGCCTGGCAAAAATCGTATACCTGCACGAAAGCTTCCGTCATACACACTTGCAACGCGAAGTGACGCGGGAAGAGCAGAGAACGAGGAGGAGCAGGAGGAGAATTGGAAGGGCGGATGCAAAAGACTGGCCCTGCAGCATCCACAAACTGTACCCGTGAAAAACGACGCAACCGACCCAACCTCGAGCCAGCGTAACGCCAATCACATTCTACCATTGGCCGATGAACGGCAGCACTACCGGCTTAGTGTTGCGCCACGGTAGGGGTGATCTCTTCGGCCAACGCTGGCATGTACGGTTGGCATGTACCAATAGTAGGCTTACCGGAAATCCCAACAGTTGGCCGGGTATTGGCCCAAAATTGGGCTAAAGAGATCACGATCATTGGCTGACGGTTGGCGTGATCACCGGCCCATAGTAGGGCTAACGTCGGCTTCATATTGTTGCGCGCAATATTCGGGCTAGTGTTGGCCCAGTGTAGGGCTGTCAAAACAACCCAATGCTTAGCCAACAATCGATCAGATTCACAAGTTTCTGTGCTCGATGACTGCTCATCGAAAGAATTATTAGATTCACTAAAATCGTTATGCACAATCACTTGGAATGTTTCCAAATTTGTTTCACTATCTACTTGTCTTTTTGTTTCGTTGCCTCTGATCCTAACCTGCTGAAAAGAGTCTTCTAATTTTTTTCGTCGTTTTAACACTCGACGTTTCATAATACTATCATAATAACTCGGCATTTTTTTAATACGCCACAAAACTTCAGTATAAATCAATTTTATTTTTGATAAAGTGAATCTCAGATAACAGTAATTATGATTTTTTATTATCACAGA
The DNA here is from genome assembly GCA_964007375.1 of Ophion obscuratus. NCBI lineage: Eukaryota > Metazoa > Arthropoda > Insecta > Hymenoptera > Ichneumonidae > Ophion > Ophion obscuratus. Next base: position 15,641,177 of record OZ023312.1, on the reverse strand, counting down.
ACGTAGAAAATTGCGTGCAGCGATAATAAAAATATATATAATAATAATATACGTAAAAAAGCATTCTTGTATATATGTATGGACTATGACGTTCAAAGCCAGTGTTTGGCCAGGATTGGCAATTCGTCAGTTTGCCATGCTAAAAATAAGCATTGGCAAAACCACGGTCAAACGATTGGCTCAGACTCAGGGCCTGCGCGCTCGCCCCTACAATTGGCCGACGGTCGTTAATTAGTACTGGCCCAGCGTTGGCTCTTCGATGGTGTGCCGAGCTTCAATTCGAGACTGGAAAACCCATGGTCAACCGATTGGCTCAGGTTCGGGGCCAACACTGGGACCCGATATTTGGCTTATAGTTGCTAACCGATATTTGGCCCAAGGTTGGGTGTTCGTTGGTTTGCCATGCTTCAAATGAGCACTGGCAGAATCATGGCCAAATCATTGGCCCGTATAAAGGACCAACACTGGGTATTAGTGGTTCGTGCTGAATATCGTACCAAGCGTCGGCCGCATCTTAAGCGCCGGCAAATTTTTCACGGGTAGGTACCCGGTGGAGTTACATTAGGGGGTCAAAGTCGTTCAATGTCAGTCAAGGTCACCTATTAAAATTAAATACAAATCTAAATATCTCGGGTCACTACCAAATATATTTGGTAGTGATGCGAGGTATTTAGATTTGTATTATCGATACTGACCTTGGATGACCTTGAACGACTTCGACCCCCTAATGTTTTTTATGCTGCTTGAGGTGCTCCACAAGATGGTTGAAAAAAAATGTACAATTCCATTTAAAAAAATTGGAGATGAGCTTCACGGTGCGTCAATGACTCGACCGAAATGAAAAAAATTGGTCGCATTTGATGGTCCCCTTCACACCGTACAACTTTCATTGGAACATTTTTTTTGTGACGTCGATAATTAAAGTGTTACAGAGCAATAGCACTCAAACTATTGATCATATCCAAAAATGTTTCAGACAAAAGTTTCAGTGTTCGAGAAGGCCGTCATACTTGACCACCCTATTTTTTTTATCGGTGGAGGCGCTGTAGCTCCGTCAAGGTCAATTCCATTTTTTTAATGGAATGGTACGTTTTTTTCAACCATCTCGTGGAGCACCTCAAGCCGCGTAAAAAACATCAGGGGGTCAAAGTCGTTCAAGGTCATTCAAGGTCAGTATCGATGATACAAATCTAAATATCTCTGATCACTACCAAATATTTGGTAGTGATCCGAGATATTTAGATTTGTATTTCATTTTAATCGTTGACCTTGAATGACCTTGAACGACGTTGAACCCTGTTTTTTATACGGCTTGAGGTGCTCCACAAATGTACCATTGCTTTTAAAAAAGTGGAGTTGACTTTGACGTAGCTTCAGCGCCTCCACCGATAAAAAAATAGGGTAGTCCAGTATGACGGCCTTCTCGAACACTGCAACTTTTGTCTGAAACATTTTTGGATATGATCCAATAGTTTGAGTGCTATTGCTCTGTGACACTTTGTGTGCCTCACCCTGTATATTTATACGAGTTTGTTTCTGTTATCCATCGTAAGATTCGTGTGCCAGGGTGCGGTCGACACACAGGGCAAGTGTTCACGCAAATTCGCGACAATGTATTTCACGAGTCGAGGCAAGTCCTCGTGTTCGCGCGTGGATCACTTGTGTATGCGCCTGCGACGATACCGCGCGATTGTATCGTTGCGATGTGCGAAGCACGCTTCCTCTCTTGCGGAAATTCGCGACGGCACGACGGGGCGTGAGAACGCGGTTGCAACATCGACGCCCTTCTTAACATGCCTCCTCGTGTGCACGCGCATCTACTAAAATACTACTTGCGCGTGGCTTTTGCCAATGGTGCGCATGAGTACGACGAGCCATGAGTGCAAATTGATTTGCTAAAGGTATTGCGGAATTATATAAACGTATAGAAATATATCCATATTGGAAATATTTCTATATAGAAATGTTCTATAAAAAATAATATAGAAATTTAATATATATATATATGTTCATCGATGTAATAAAAAATTGTTTTTCAGGAAGGAAGTTTAGTTCCCCCAGGGTGAAATGGCAAAGTCGTCATCGCCCTCCGTTGCCTGAAATTTGCGATAGTTTTGCAATGCCTCTTGACAAAGGAGAGCCCTGGCAATTAGCTGAAAAGGGTGACGCATTATTTTCGCCTTTTCATGCCCTGACATTCTTAATCTTAAGATTCCCTTAAGGGGTAAGCCCACAGTAGAATTTTCAAAAAATCGATTTTTTTTTATCATAAGAACAAGTTACTATTCGATTTATAGCAAGACATTTTTTTTTCACCGACTTTGAGCGTATAACGTAAGCCCACCTCTGGCACGGCCATAGAGTACCCAAAACTTCAAACGCGTATTTCTCGAAACAGCTTTTTTCCAATTGGCATGACAAATAACTTCAACAATTTTCACTCGATTTACTTCAAATTTAAAAGTTACGTTCCTAATTGCATTTCGCAGAGAAGTACGTACGAAATTTTTTATTAATCGAAAACTTTTTCATTTTATCAGCAGTTTTATACGAAATTTTGCACTGAAAATTCATTCAAATACCTACAACTTTTGAATAAAACAATAGTTTTTAAATTCCGTACGTACTTCTCTAGGTATTCTAATGTAATTGACGAGTAATTAATTTTAGGAGTGAATCACTTTTTCATACGAAAAAAAATGCTTAAATTCGCACATGCTTTTATACCCGTTACTGTAGCCTTAAGATTCTTTGTCACTCTTTCCCCTTCTTTTGCAAGGGGAAAAAGTAAAGTATTTTCAATTGTAATCGACAGTAGGAGACCGAAACAATTTTTTTAAATTCCAATACGCATTTCATATATATATATATATATATATATATATATATATATATATATATATATATATATATATATAGATTGTTGGGCATGCACGTTTTTTCCCAGAAATTCACGCATGGCGCGTGCATTTTTTCACGTGGATGGAATTAAACTCGCATATACACGCGTTAAGCGATCTTAAGGAGAGTCAAGCGGTTCACAGACGACTGTTAAAGCATACTGATCTCTCCCCTTCTCTCTCTCTCTCTCTTTCTCTTTTCTTTTTTTTTTCCTAGGTAGGCTTCGAAGTAAAAACGAAAAAAACGAGGGGGAGCAAGAGAGGGGGCGGGAGACATTGATTATTTTAGCGATCGATATAACTATAAATTATGCAGTAAAAGCATAATTTATTATAATAAATTAATCAATTGGTATGACACACAATATCCTTGCTATTGTTATTATTGCTGTTGTTATTGTGATTCTTTGTCGTGGTTGTTATTATTATAATTATTGTAATGATTTATACATTTTTACACTTTATAGTAAAAGTATAAAAAGTTATAAATAATAATAATGGTATAATAAAAACGGTATAATAAATAATAATAACGGTACCTAATTAGCAATGAAATGCTAATTAGGTACAAGTATAAAAAGTTACTGATAATAATAACAGTAATGATAATAACGACAGCAACAATCAATCACAACAACAACAATAACAATGATACTGCATTCTGTATGATACCAATAAGTTAATTAATTAATGCTGATTAAGTAAAAGTATGTAAAGTTTTATATAACAACAATAATGACAATAACGACAGCAACAATGAATCACAACAACAACAATAACGATAATCCTACATCCTGCATCATATCAATGAGTTAATTAATTAATGCTAATTGCGGTAACAGTATAAAAACTCATGAATAATAATAGCAACAACAACGAATCACAACACCAACAATAATAACAATACATTATGGATCATAAATCAGAAAAAGAATGAATTCCAAAATACAACTAAAGACGATAAATCTAGAGATAAAAGAAAAAAAACTCAACCGTACAGAAAACACCAAAAAATACGAATGCAGGAAATATAGATACAGAATAATATACAAGGAGGCTTGAAAACCAGCCTGGAGTAAAAAACAAAAATGAGGCAAATAGAGAAAGAACGAGAGTGAGAGAGAAACGATCACGTATCACAACGAATTCACGAGAAGACAAGTCGTCTTACACGCCGAGTCTTGTACATCATTCTTCGCTTTTAGTGTCTGGCCTGCGCGTGCTCACGTTGTGCCACCTAACTGGCACTCCGTTTGCCGCATCCATTATGCATAAAGAAGACCTTTGCGTAATAAGACATTCTTGGTCGTACGCGCGCTCGCGGGCCACTTCCGTCCTCATCGCACGGTGGAATCCTCTCGTTGCCGGCATCTTTTTTTTTTAACGAGCGGGGTACGAGGCGTAACCGCGGTTAGATTCCTATCTTCTCCCCCCCCCCCCTCCTCACACCGGCGACCTGTACTGCTGAACGAAAAGTCAACTGTAAATCGGGTCGGCGGCCGCTCCAAACTTCAAAACGAATTGGTACTATCGATCAGCCACGATTTACAGTTAAACAGTACACACCTCGGGATAGATAGCCGGGTGAGGGGCTCATACGTATTGTGATAGCCTGTCTTACGAGACTCTATGTCAATAATCCGACGCTGCGATTCTTTACTACTCGTGGGAATTGACCTGTGGCGCCGCCGAGGAAAAGTTAACGGTGTCGTTTTGTACTAATTGCAAGGGGAAAAGAATCAACGATTTTAAAATTATTATTTCAATGTGGCTTTTCGCGCTGCTGTTGTGATCTTATTCCGAAGACGGTTTGGCTCTGTTGGGGATTTATTGTGTATTTTATTTAACGGGGCTGCTCAGAATTGGGGCCTGAAAGCCGGCCGATTTTCGAGGTTTTTTTGTGGTGAGAGTTTTTGGATAACGAGACTGAGGTTTTGCATACGGCTGATACATAGTCTTGACTAGATTGAGTTTTTTTTTCATTGAAAAATAGTGGTAAACAGCGAAGTTATTATTACTTAAAGAAAGTGCTGCATGATTAATTGTATTGAAGCTTGCATCGGTTAAATGCAACGAATTTTGTTATCTTTTTTGTGTTGACCAATTATTTTTGCACGTTTAGGTGCAAAAAACATTTTTTTGCCACAAATATTACTGATATATTTTTGAAAATCCTGATTAGGGATCCGAGCCTAAAACTGCCAAAGAAGAGTTTAGGTAGTAATGAAAATAAAGAAATGAGAAAATAAAGAAGGTTTTCCGTTGTGCCTCAACGATGCAAAGTTCAACACCATTAGGATTAATGGGTGTAGGTGGTTCTGGCAACTGGGGTGATTCGAAATGACAAGTACAAAATGTACTTTTAGTATAATAACAAAACTCTCGAATGACAGCATACTTTTTTGACGTTTTGTAAATTACGAAAATGACAAGGTTTAGGAAAAAAAGTTCGATTTTCGAAAAACAAAAACAACTTTGACCATTTTTTGTTAACAAACGGATAAATATATCAAAAACTCATCCGGTCATACGATAGAAAATGATGACGTTGGAGTTTGCATCGTTGGAATGCAACGAAAATTATTATTTTTCAATTCCTCAAATTTCCTTTGACTGGTCTGATCTACGAGAATTACGCAAACGTTTTTTAGGCTTGTTATTTCGCGATCTACACCAAACTTGCAAAGTATGATTCTGGATAATAGTGAAAATAAGAAATTAAAAAGAATTTTCGTTGCATACCAACGTGTAAACTTCAATCCCACAGGAAGTGTCATAAACTTTGCTGTGTCCGAGTTTGAAGTGAATCGGACGAATAGATTTTGAGGTACGACTGGCACCGTTTCGAGAAAAAATGCAGGCGCAAAAAGAGCAAATCACAGCGGCGATCTGACAATTCACAAAAACCGTCACAACACCCTCAATTTTTGGAATGTTTACAAAATTTATGTTGCAAACGAAAATTAAGACCCTAGGTTATAAACCACTGCAACAAAAAACCGTATTTTTCAAACCCTCAAAGATCTCAACCCTACGTTGAGATCACAAGCACACACTAATCAGCTCAGTTCCTTATTCTAGCCTATCATTTTATGCATTCATTTCATCATCAGATATCGCTATTGTCATCTGCCAATTTCATTGTTCGATACATTGTTGAAGTTTGAATAGTTAAACTGCAAAAGACCAGATCCTTTTCAACGCCAAAATATTCCTAAATTCCAACAAAAGGGTAAATCACAGCGACGATTTGACACTTCAAAAAAATCATTACAACTCGCTCAATTTCTGAAGAAGAAAAAAAAATCATTGCAAATGAAAGTTAAGACCCTAGGCTTTAAACCTCTGCACCAAAAAACCGTATTTTCCAAATTCTCAAAGATCTCAACCCTGCATGGAGATCTGCATCTGAGCCCTGCATACGAAAATCCCCCAAGGATTTTTCCAAATCCCCATTAGGGATTCACAACCTCAGTCATGACCTTGAAGTTTGCATCCTTGGAACGCAATGAAAATAAGTTTTTTTTATTTCCCAATTTTTTTGTAGCTGATTTAAGCTACGAAAATTACGAAAACATTTTTCGGCATTCTTGTTTAGCGGTCTCCAACAAATCTGCAAAAAATTATTTTGTCCAATAATGAAAACAACAAATTAAAAAGACTCTCCATTGCATTTCAACCATGCAAACGTCAACCCCATCCTCGGTCTGCCAAAAGACTAGTTCCAATATACGGGAAACAAAATAAAAAGAAGTTCATACCTGAGAAGCACTTATCGTTGCGCTCCATCGATGCAAACGTCGACGCTGTCTATTCGTGACACTGAAGTTTGCATCGTTGGAACGTGACGATTTTTCTGTTAATTTTCGTTTTTTCTTCTTCGTCATTATCCAAAGTCGTTCTTCTGCAAATTGAGGTCGTGAATAGGCTCAGAGTGGGATCAGTGGCTCATTTTTTTTCAGAGGTCTATAGCTGCCTACCCGTTCGCACAATCTCAATGAAACCTTGACTAAACGTGAGGTGTGTTCAATGGCTTCATTTTGTTAAAAGACAATGAACCGCTTAACCCAATAGATATTGAGATAATAACGATTTTTTAAAAATAGGCTTTGATCCACTGTGTACTTGGAGGTGTATACAGTGGAACATGCATAATTTCAACGTCAAGCAAAATTTCAAAATCAAGCAAGTTTTGAAGAAAATTACCCTGATCCACTGTACACTTGTAGGTAATGGGGTGCTTCTCTCTATACAATGGGGAGTATTGTACAGTAAACTATTGAAAAATTAATTAAAAAAAGACAGCATAGTATGAGATCAATCACAATCATTTATTGAATATTGTTCAACAATGAGTACCTACCTAGTGAGGTAGTACCAGTACCTATCTAAATCACAACACGAAAATATTCATATTATGACTTACCTCTGTGTACCTCGAAAAATTGAGCCACCGTGTACCGACCCTCTCTTTTTTCTAAAGCTACCCACTGTTGCCACTTTTCCCACTTTGACCCAACGTAAAAATATGTAAAAACGTTTGAGTGATTGTCACAGCCTAAAATGGCGCAAAGCAAATGACATCAATAAAAAAAAACTAGTTTCCGTCGTCTTGCAAAGATGCAAACTCCGTCATGTCTATTCACCATCATCAACCCGGTAAAACTCGACGCAGTCGGTGAGGACGCGATCACCCATCCTAGTGTAGGTCCAGGCCAATACTCGTCGGCACGGTTGATCACCGCTGTACACTTGTTCGAACCACCAATCCCTCCGAGGTTTTTTGGTTGGCAGCGATGCGTTCAACATGTCCCTTAGTCCGAAAGTGTATCGTAAACCCAATCGCAACATCATCATCATCATCATCATCATCAGCATCATCATCTTCATCAGCCACAGCGTCATCATGTTCCTCGCCCTCTCTGGATCTCCATGTCCGTAGTTCTATTTCTCATCCACCTTCAACCAAGACGACCACCACACTGACGGAAAAGGCACACGTACACAGTGTGCAGTGTGGAAGAGGAGGCTGGTAAGGTTGAAGGTCCCAACCTCGCTCGTTCACTGGCACGGCCTCGGCCCAGGCCCGGTGCTCTTTTACGGCAAGTACTGTTACTGACACAGTGGCACGCTTCTCTCCGCTCTCCCTTCGCATACTCCTCTCTCCGTCTCTCTTCCTCAAGACTGGCCACGAGTCCGGTTCGTCCTCGTAGTATTTCCTGTGCGCTCGCCCCGTCTCCTGTTGTTCCTTCTGGGCCCCGGAGCCATTTGCCGGTGCTCGTCCTACCGGACTTGGAGGTTAGGTCTCGGTTGGTTAGGCTCGTCTCCGGAACAATCGCGCGACCCGTCAGGTCCGTCAGGTATGTCACTTGACGAAGTCAACTCGGGTCAAAAGCGTGTTTTTTTTTCTTTCTTCTTTCGTACCGAAGCTCCAATCCACTTGAATTCTAGACGCACGTGTGGAGATCGAGGGACCAAAGTACACGCGCGATAATGGCGGAGTAGGAGGACAAGGAGAGAGGGAGAAAGCAGTGGATGATGGAGAAACCTTGTCGACTGGTGTCGCAGTTGTCGTGGTGGCTGAACGAGCAAAGAGATTACGAGGCGAGACTCGTCTTCGTCGACGTTGTCGCTATTCCTGTAACGTCCGAGAGAAGGAGAAAGAGAGAGAGAGAGAGAGAGAGAGAGAGAGAGAGAAGAGAGCGGCGCAGCGTGAAGATGATCATCGCGGGGCAATGACACTCCGGGAAGATCCTCTTGTATCTCATGCGCGCTCGTTTGCTCTCGCAAGCCGCTCTCCGATAGAGCCGGTGCGATGATGGTGCAGGTGCTCCTTGATGCTATGGCATGGCGCACGAATAGAGTGTTCTTCCTCCTTTTCAACTCCTTCCTCCGTCGCCACTTCTTCTTTGACTTACGCTTTTCTTTTTCGCAAGAGTGCGTTTTTAGGCTTCCCTCAAACAAGGAACTCTTGTAAGTTCGTCATTCCTATCCGTCTGCCAAAGTCCCACAGTTCCTACAGCTTTGATCCTGTATGCGTGAAATTTTGCACGTAGGTGCTTTGGATTGGGGTCTCAATTAATATGTAATAGGACGTTGAATAAGTTCACGCTGTTTTCCAACAGATGGCGTTACCAAAACTGCGTGCGTGCAGTTTAAGATGGTAACGCATCTATAAAGAAGTACTATGAACAAAGTATGTAATAAGGGGGAAAAGACCCTTTACAGTGGAATCTACGATTGAAAGAAAAAAATTACCATGAGCAAGCTTGAAATTCAGTGTGTCATTGCGCCGAAGTGTAAACAACGATTTTTCTCGTGATGTTAAACATGTCAAATTTCTTGCCAAAGAAAAACTATTTGCGAGGTATTTTACTGCACTGCTTGATTCACTACAAATCTGCAGCTGGAGCAGTTCTTCTTGTTGAGACTTATGGTGACCATGCTCTGTCGGAAACAACATGCAGAGATTGGTTTAGACGCGTCAAAATCACGATTTTAATGTGTTTGACTGGAGGCATTAATTCATGAAGACTCATGCCAGACGCTAGATGAACTTGCAGAATCATTAGGAGTTGATTGCACAACAGTTTCGAAACATTTGAACGCATTAGGAAATATTTTTTTAAATAAAGCATCGATTTTCAGGAAAAAAAACAGCGAGAACTTATTCAACATCCCAATAGCAAGAAGAAGAAAAGAACTTATTTTGAGGTGTTTCCTCCTATATGTAAAACGAGAGCGGTAGGTACTTTTTGCGTACTCCCATCGAGTGGGGTGTCATTGAACATGTATTACGAAATTAAATTGAGGTTTCATTCACCATTTTTCATTTTGGAACCCCGTTTGCGGAATATCAAGGCTTGAATCGATGCCCAACGTGTCCTCGTACTCTACTTGGTAAGGTCTCGTTTCCGCAATGTTTATCTCTACAACACTGCAAGTCCGTTTTTCAACTTAAGGGGTTACCCCCACTTGCAATTTTGAAAAAATCGATTTTTTTATTGCATTTTTTTGAAGTATAAGTATCTGAGAATATGTCCTCAAAATTTCAAGTCGATCCGAACAAAATTGACTGAGATATGAGCGTTGAAAGAGAATAATCCGTTGTGTAAACGACCGGAAATTGAAACTTTAAACGCGTTTTTCTCAAAATGGCATTTCCGAAGTCGGTGACCAAGATTACTCGAACACTAATGAACCGATCTTCTTGAAATTTTGCAGGCTTATTTAATACATAAAAATGTAGTCTTCAATCGTTCGATTTTTTTTTTTCGGAAAAAAAATGGCCGTTTTATAGCCAAAAAACGGCCGTTTTTTTCGTTAAAATCGAACCATTAACTTTGACTGTCCGCCATTTTGTGAAAAATGAATATTTTTTAAAATCCTTCGATTAAAGACTAGTTTATACTTATGTTTGACTAAATCCATCCGCATTTTTTTCAGATGATCCACTTCGCCGCAATGTTGGTCACCGCAAACCGTGTATATAAAAACATTATTTCATTGACGGCCATTTGCCACTAAACAATGTAATATTTTTCAATAAAAAAATTACTGAAAGTTCTTCAAGATGTGTTGAAGATCAACACATCTTGAAGATCGAAGATGATCGATCAAGATGTTATATTGATCGATTAAAAAAGTTTAGTAGTTTTCTTTAAAAAAATTCATGAAAAAGGCCTTTTTTGCGCTTCAAGTGGGGGCAACGCCTTAACAGTGACTTGTCTCTCATCTGTACAAACCGGAAATCCACCAACTGTACAAGAATCTTAAGTTTGCAATATTGAACCTCTACAACGATCTAGCCTTATGATTATCCATACAACGTATTAATTCGGATTTGTATCAACTACACAATGAAGGATTTGCAGTATGCATTAATTCTACAATGTATCAACTCTACAAGAACTTTGAGTACTCAACGTTCAACTGGGTAATATTCTTGTTAACTCTACAACACCTGGTATACCAGCTGTTGTGGAGTTAACGAAAATATTGCCCAGTTGAACGTTGAGTACTCAAAATTCTTTTAGAGTTGATACATATTAGAATGAATGCATATCACAAATCCCTCATTGTGTAGTTGATACAAATCCGAATAAATACGTTGTAGGGATACTCATAAGGTTAGATCGCTGTAGAGGTTCAATATTGCAAACTTAAGATTCTTGTACAGTTGGTGGATTTCCGGTTTGTACAGATGAGAGATAAGTCACTGTAAAGTTGAAAAACGGACTTGCAGCGTTGTAGAGATAAACATTGCGGAAACGAGACCCTACCAATTAGAGTACGAGGACACGTTGGGCATCGATTCAAGCCTTGATATTCCGCAAACGGAGTTCCAAAATGAAAAAGGGTGAATGAAACGTCAATTTAATTTCGCAAAACATGTTCAATGACACCCCACTCGATGGGAGTACGCAAAAAGTACCTACCGCTCTCGTTTTACATATAGGAGAAAAACCCTCAAAATAAGTTCTTTTCCAGTTCTTGCTATTGAGATGTTGAATAAGTTCTCGCTGTTTTTTTTCCTGAAAATCGATGCTTTATTTAAAAAAACATTTCCTAACGCTTTCAAACGTTTCGAAACTGTTGTGTAATCAACTCCCAATGATTCTGCAAGTGCGTCTAGCGTCTGGCATGAGTCTTCATGAAGTAATGCCTCCAGTCAAACACATTAAAATCGTGATTTTGACGCGTTTAAACCAATCTCCGCATGTTGGTTCCAACAGAACATGGTCACCATAAGTCTCAACAAGAAGAACTGCTCCAGCTTCCTAGAAGAAGGAGACGCAGTTGGTTGCATGTCATGTGTTTGCCTCAAAGTTACTAGCCATCTATCTTCTTCCTCTTCTATTTCCTTCTACGTTTTTTCTTCCACTTCTTTCACTTTTTCGTCCTTTTCTTCTTCTTCCTCTTCGGCAACGTCCGTCTCTTTCTCCTTTTCTTTCTTTTCCCCTTCGTTCCACTTCCATTTCGTCCCCTTCCTTCCTAAAGAAGGGCCAATTCTTCCACTCTTTTCACTTTTGCTTCGCTTCTTCCTCCCCTCTTCCTTTTTTAGGGAATTTACGGGGAAGTTACTACGCCATAATGAACGTATCTATCTTTCTTCTTCTTCCTCTTCTTCTTCCATTTCTTTCACTTTTCCTTCCTTTTCTTCTTCCTCTCCTCTCAGTCTACTTCCTCCTCCCTCCTTTTCTTCCTTTTCCCTTCACTCCACGTTCATTTCGTTCTCTTTTTTCTTTCCTCCACCCTCCATCGTCACTCCTCAGGACTACCGAGCCTACCGTGAAATCCTAACAAAAAAAAAGCGTCCCCCAACAAAGTAGCTGCAGTTTCCGAAACTGGCTCGTCCGCGGATCATCCGGCGCTCGGAACAGCAAGATTTTCGCCACTCTCGTGCTCTTTGATCCGAGCCCGAATGACGCGTGCCAAGTATAAACCACGTCTGCCACCACAGTCTACATCTCATCGCCGGGACACAAGTTGCAAGTGAACCGCAGCTGTCGCAGCTCGACTCGGCCGGAAACTCGCTCGAGGAGGAGACGAGGGTGGAGAGAGAGAGAGAGAGAGAGAGAGAGAGAGAGAGAGAGAGAGAGAGAGAGAGAGAGAGACTCGATCGTTGCAGCGGAATAAGACGAAACAGGAACGAGCAAACTGCGCCGTGACACGTTGGCTTTTTCCAGACCGGGGAGAAGAGACCGCGCGTATAGTAATTTTAGAATCGGTAGCAAAGTGGATCTGCGTCGCGGGATCCCCCCCGCCAACTGACCCCCCCTAAAGAAAACGTCGATAACTGACTTGCCACTGGGCCTATTTGGGCCTGACTTGATCTGACGTCAAGTAGGGTAAACTTGTCTGAAACGTACCCCCCTAATGACTTTTATTGTTACTTGCAACCAGGGTTGCAAATAATTCTTTACTTTTTGTAATGCATTAGCGTTTTCATTATTGATTACTTTACATTTTGTAATGAAACAAAATTTCATTACTCATTACATGACATTTTGTAATGCAAACGATTGCCATTACTCATTACATTGAACTTCGCAATGTAAAACATTTTCATAACCCATTACATTGGAATTTGTAATGTAAGCAATGTCCATTCCTCATTACAATACATTGTGTAATGAAAAATATTTTCTTCTTGTAATGAATTTTTTTTTTTTTACATTGCAAAGTACAATGTTATGGATAATGGAATTTGTTTACATTATAAAGTCCATTGTAATGAGTAATGGAAATATTTCACATTACAAAATGTAGTGTAATGAGCAATGGAATTCTTTTACATTACAAAATATAAGGTAATGAGTAATGAAATTTTTTCACATTACTAATGCAATGCAATGTAAAAAATCTCCAAGACTCATTGCAATGTAATGAGGATTATATTCGTTTTCATTATTGATTACTTTACATTTTGTAATGAAATAAAATTTCATTACTCATTACATGACATTTTGTAATGCAAACGATTGCCATTACTCATTACATTGAACTTCGCAATGTAAAACATTTTCATAACCCATTACATTGGAATTTGTAATGTAAGCAATGTCCATTCCTCATTACAATACATTGTGTAATGAAAAATATTTTCTTCTTGTAATGAATTTTTTTTTTTACATTGCAAAGTACAATGTAATGGATAATGGAATTTGTTTACATTATAAAGTCCATTGTAATGAGAAATGGAAATATTTCACATTACAAAATGTAGTGTAATGAGCAATGGAATTCTTTTACATTACAAAATATAAGGTAATGAGTAATGAGATTTTTTCACATTACTAATGCAATGCAATTACAAAAATCTCCATGACTCATTACAATGTAATGAGGATTATTATTCGTTTCCCATTCGGGGCTGCTGTTTTTGCACTGGGTCGATCTGACTCGATGGGAAACGAATAATAATCCATATTACCTTGCAATATATTTTGTTATGTAAAAAAGTTCCATTGCTCATTGCATTAAATTTGGTAATGTAAAAAATTTCCATTACTCATTACACTACACTCTGTAATGTAAAAAAAATTCCACTGCCCATTACATTGGACTTTGCACTGTAAAAAATGTCCATTGCCCATTACAATATAATGTGTAATGAATTTTTTTGTAATTGCACATTACATTGTATTTTGTAATGCAAATGTTTCACATTACAAAATGTAATGTAATGAGTAATGGCAATTTTTTACAATACAAAATATAATGTAATGAGTAATGGATATTTTTTACATTACAAAATTCAATGTAACGGTAATTGTAACCAATGTATCGGAAATGGTTTACATTACAAAATATAATGTAATGAGTAATGGCATGTTTTACATTACTAAATGTAACGAAATGGGTAATGAAAAAATATTTCATTACCCATTCAAAAAGTAATGAATAATGCATTACATTTTCATTACAAATTTCGCAACCCTGCTTGCAACAACCTCAATTGCAAGCGACAAGAAATAGTGTTGTTCGTTGTATTCATTTGTCCCGTACAACACGAACTCAAAATGAACAAATTCTTGACACACGATGACGTTGAAGTTTGCTTCGTTGAAACGCAACGCAAATTAATTTCCCTTTAAATTGTTCACTTTTTGTTGGACGATTAAGGCTGTGAAAAAAATTCAAAAGTTTGTACGTATTGTTATTAGAGATTTTTTACCGCAGTTGGCAAAAAAAACTTTGGACAATGACAAGCATGAATAAATGAAAAATGAAGTAATAACGTTGCATTCGAACTTTGGAAGCTTCAACGTCTCGACACCCGTGCATTTAGTGCACATTTAAAAAACATTATTCAAAAAAGCACGATTCAGGAAAATTTTTCCTCAATCGTGCCGGGCTTATTCTAAATTGCACTTGTAACTGAATAAGAAATTCAACGGAGTATTCGCGATGTTGCGGAACTGTCACGTACGTAAATTATGGCCCGCTCGTTGACTCCGGCGCAAAGATCGCGAGCCCGGAATGAAATTAAGTCTGCTTAAAATAATAACGCGATTATTCTTAAATCGTACCGGCAAGATTACGGTACGGCCCCGCTGGTGCATAATTTACGGGGTATTCTTTCTTCAGAGCCGCTAAACCAGTTTATTTTAATCTTGTTTTACGCATGGATTCACTAATATGTTTATACGATGTTAATGTACTTGCGCAGAAGTAGGTCTACCTGAAATGACCGTGCAATTATCGTTGAATCATCGTGTCTGGACGATTGACGAGTCTGCGCAAGCTTGAAATTTCGATAATACGAATTTTGTATTGCATTGTTTTATATGTTATTGAAGTTTGCATCATTGGGAAAATAAAAGTTTCGTAGCCCATTTTTTTTTACACATTTAGCCATCGAAAATCACTCAAACGATTTTCAGGATCTTTATGAAAGATCTTCAAGCTAAATATGTAAGAAAAGATTCTGGATAATAAAAAGGAAATAAACAAATTAACAAGAATTTTCGTTGCATTCCATCAATGCAAAGTTCAACATCGTTCTAGACGTTGTTGAAGTTGGCAACCTTGAAATGCAAGGAAACTTCTTTTTTATTCTCTCGATTTATTTATTTTGCGTTATTATGGAGAATCCTTTCAGACATATTTCTGCTGATAATAGCTGATGAGAATCCTAAAAAAAAGTACGAGAGATTTTCGTGATTGAATATTGACGAAATAAATGGGGGGAAATTAATAAAATTATATTTTCGTTGTGTTCCAACGATGCAAACTTCAGTGTCCTCGGGTTGGAGGATTTTTTTGACGGGTCAGTAGCTTACTACGCCACGGCGAAATGTTACTGCCTTTTTTTCGAAATGGCGTTTTATGAAACGGTTTGAGTCGTATCTCAAAACTTATTCGTCGAATTCGCTTCAAATTCGGACAGAGCATTGTTTGTAACAATTTCTATCTTAAAGCCGAATGATTTTTTGATAAGTCTATCCATTTGTTTAAAAAAAAACGTTTAAAATTGGTTTTTGGTCGAAATCCGAACTTCTTTGTTCCACAGCCTGCCATTTTCGTAATTTTCAAAAATCCACTAAAGCATCCCATCATGCTAAAGTTTAATTATTATACTAACAGAACATTTTTTTATTTTTTATGCCAGGTCATCCTAGTTACCAGAACCACCTGCATCGACTGACCAAGCAGAAACATCGACACATATTTTGAATCAATAACAGCCTCAGTGTTTATCAATACTTTAGAATCAATAAAAAAATCAAAACTTGCCATGACTATGTACCAATTGTGTTTAAAATCTCTACCTCGTCATCCCAATACTCTAATAGAAAAAAGAAAACTTTGGAAGTCCACCTGTTTCTGGGGCCCCTAAGCAGACCCGTTGAGGTCTGAATGCAAGTAACGACGCAATAGTGGACTCCCCAGTAGACCTTCTCCACGGAGCCCTAAATATTCAAATGACACAAGTGCGCGAGTTAAGGGGTTACCCCCACTTGCGATTTTGAAAAAATCGATTTTTTTTATTGCATTTTTGTGAAGTATAAGTATCTGAGAATATGTCCTGAAAATTTCAAGTCGATCCGAACAAAATTAATATTTTTTAAAATCCTTCGATTAAAGACTAGTTTATACTTATATTTGACTAAATCCATCCGCATTTTTTTTCTTCAGATGATCCACTTCGCCGCAATGTTGGTCACCGCAAACCGTGTATATAAAAACATTATTTCATTGACGGCCATTTGCCACTAAACAATGTTATATTTTTCAATAAAAAAATTACTTAAAGTTCTTCAAGATGTGTTCTTTAAGATGTTATTTTGAACGATTAAAAAAGTTTTGTAGTTTTCTTTAAAAAAATTCATGAAAAAGGCCTTTTTTTGCGCTACAAGTGGGGGTAACGCCTTAAGGGGGGATTGTCTTTTTTTTCGCAAAATTTACCGCTTTTTGGGAATTTTTTTGTGAAGAAAGTATACAAGGGAAAACTTGGCATATAGTTTTATTGATCTGTTTACTACATACAAAAATTTTTTTAAACAATTTCATCAAAAAATCCGCCTCCCACCCCCCTCGACGCGCGATGGTCCTTTTTTGATGGTGTGCACGATTTCTCAAAAACTATTCAACCGATTGCCTTCAAATTTGGACAGAATGCTCAGCTGACATCCTTTTATCGTTTGATGAAGCAAGAAAGCAATACGTTTAATAGTTTTTTATTTATAACAAAAAATCGATCAATTTTTTTCGAAAAATCGATACTTCAAGTTCAAAACGTCACCAAATCGTCAATTTTTTTTTCCCTTCATCGAACGATAGCTATATGTGTCTAAAGTAAAATGCTTTTTGGGTTTTTGTTGCAGGATGAACGTGAAGGCTGTAATCGTGCACACCATCAAAAAAGGACCATCGCGCGTCGAGGGCGGTGGGAGGCGGATTTCTTGATGAAATTGTTTAAAAATTTTTTTGTATGTAGTAAACAAATCAATAAAACTATATGCCAAGTTTCAAAAGTTTTCCGTTGTATACTTTCTTCACAAAAAAATTTCCAAAAAGCTGTAAATTTTGCGAAAAAAAAGACAATCCCCCCCTTAACGCTATAGGCCGGCAAAAGAATACCGAGCAACATTCTGACATGAAAAATAGTACGAAAGTGTAAGACCCTAAACTAGTAGCTGTAAGCACGCCGAAAACGACCTGCAGAGTTTTCGCTGACTTAATTTTTTATGTCTACTACAGCATACAAAAAAATCCATTTTTTTTTCTAATGAGGGGGTTCGAGCACGTACTACCTTGAGTATCGATATTTCACGGCTTGAATATGTGGCCGAGCTCTCAACGTTCCCAAAAACATTATATAAGACGAACATTTTATTGCGCTTCGCCTTCGGCGTGAGTCGGTCGTCCAAAACACTTGAAACACTGGAGACTGGGTCAGATCACCGTGTGGGAATACAGAATTATCGATGGATCCCACAGATGCATTCCTAGAAATGGAGTCACATAGACCCTTGCCCTACTGTCGCTATCCGACGAATATCGGCCCTGCCTAGCACGGAACTGACAACCTATAGGACAGAATTGTAGAGTTGCTGGTACGAAGAGGTTCTCTCTCTCAAGTCTTACGCGCAAGTTTCGCTAAGAACTCGTTATGGTGCAACTAAAGCGTTTGCTGCAACGTTTAAACCGTCGCATTGACAAATCGACACAAGTTTTATCCATATCCGAGTAAAATTAACGTTAATGTAACCGATAATTGTACGTGTTATTAAGGGGAGGGTAGGGTTTGGAGCGTGAAAAAAAAACACTTTTTTGCGAATTTTTTTCATCTATATGGATAGAGTAAATTTATTGAAACCTTTTGTACATTGTTGAGTGTCATTACAAGAACATTCCGTGAAATTTTTACGCGAAAATATCCACAAACAAGCCGGTGACACAGCTTTTCCAAGAACGCCTTTGGAAAAACACGATTCGCGGTGTTCACTGTATCTCAGCTAGAAAGTATCTGACATCAAGTACCATTAAAATTTAGTCAAAGTATCATGAAATCCTCCCCCCAACGGTCTTTGTAATTTTTTTTTTCATTTCTAAATTTTTGGTGGTCATGTAAAGTGAAAAGTGCTATTTTTCACGAAAAATTCCGCCATTTTGGGGGTGGAAAACCTCCTCAATGTAAAAACAATCTCAAACTAACCGTTCGGGGGAGGTATTTTATATGTAGAAAGTGTGTACCAAGGTTGAAATAAATCGGTCATGTACTTTTCAAATGGCAGTGAACACGGACTTTGAAAAAGTGGTTTTGAGAAAAACGCAGCACCGGCTTGTTTGTCGATATTTTCGCGTACAAATTTCACGGAATGTTCTTGAAATGACACTTAACAATGTACAAAAGGTTTCAGTAAATTTACTTTATCCATATAGACGAAAAAAAATCGCAAAAAAGTGATTTTTTTCACGCTGAAACCCCTACCCTTCCCTTAAATCAGTGACATAATATGCTCGTGATCTTCTCCTTTGTGTAAATCTGAAGACACCTTGTCCCAAATCCTGGCAAGCTCTCATTCTTCACCTGTTTCGCATCGTATTCATCAAAGTTCGTCTTCTTTCTCTGAATACGTCAACTGTTTGTTACAACAGTTGGGACTCCTGTTGGAAAAAGACCTTTGATCAACATTTCGGCAAGTATCGAAATACACGTGACGCTCGTCGCATTTCCAATATTGGGCCTGATTCTGACATCGAAGAAGGACTGCGCCGTCGATAAAGACACCGTTGGACTACATACCTATTGTTACGCGTATTACCATCCTCGCATATCCTGACACAGCTCTGAAAAGTCTCCACCGAAAACTCAACCTGGCCATTCGAAAACCGTAGGTTCTTTATAAATACGAGTTACATCTCGTGATGTGTATTTCGCACAAGGACAGACTTTATAACGAACGCTAGTTATATTCGAGTCAACGCGCCATTTTGCGTAACAAAATTCCAGGCAATCCAATATACACTGTAGTTTACGCGCTGCAAATGCGTCATCTTTCGAATGTGTCCACAGCTCCGTACTCGCGTCACGGTCGACAACAGCCTAATGACAACCTCGCAATAGCGGGAGAAAAAGCAAGAAAATTAACAAACAAACAAAAAGAAACATCCAAGCGCCGCACGCTCGCGGTTGTTCAAGCTAACCTCCAATTTTCCCTCGATCCTCTTTCAACCTTATCATCATCGGGAGA